>OZ038514.1:64503919-64511419 GCA_964036315.1 Acanthosepion esculentum | reverse complement strand
GTAAGCGTGTATATTATTATGTGTGTGTGTGTTATCATTTGGTTCATTAGGGAGTAAGTGAGTATGATGTGTGTAAGTATGTCTATTCGTGTGGGTGTGTGTCTTGTATGGATGAGAAATATGGGTAGGTCCTGATTTGTGGCGTTATATATTAATACTATCTATATTGTTAAATTTGTGATTAAGCCCGTCTGGATAGTGCGTTTCTAAACGTTGTATCCACTTATTTTCATGTAACTCTAAAATCTTTCTAATGTTATCTGCTTTGAACTCTTCTATCCACTCAATTATAGTGAATTTGGCATGGGTTTTAAAATCGTGTTTTGTAGGCGGAAATGTTGTTATACAGGTAATAATCTTTGATGGGGAGTCGACTTAATTCTATTGCTATGATTATTAATTCTGCAGGGAAAGGGACATTCAAATTTTCCTACATATTGTTTCTGGCATAGTGTACATTCTAGGAGGTAAATTATGTTATGACTTCCACAGTTAGAGTTGTGGTAGATGCTGAAAGTAGATTTAATGACTGAGCTAGTCAATGAATTCGTGTGTCTAATGTGGTTACAGCATAAGATCCGTTTGTTGTTACATGGTTTGGAAAGTCCTGTTTTGCTTTTGATTTATTACGGATTACCTTGTCCCCTAAAATGTGGTTACTACCTATGATTTACTTGAGGTTCTTAGGTCTAAGATATGCTAGAAGGCCGGGTTCCTCAAACAATTTTTTTAGGTCTGGTTTGAGATGTAGTATTTCCCAGCGACCTTTGATTAATTGGGATAGTGGAGGCAGAGTGGGGTTGAAAGTGGTTACTAGAGGGATGCGGCTGTGTTTATTTTTAATCTTGTACATTAGGGTGTCTTATGTAGGTGTTGAAATTGCTTTATTTATTTGTTCCCTGATTAGGTGTTGTTTATAGCCACGTGTTGTGAATTGATGCTCCAGATTTTCAATGTGTTTATTTAGTTCTTCATTGTTGGAACATATCATTCTGAGTCTAAGTGCTTGTGAATATGGAATGTTCTCTTTGAGGTGTTTAGGGTGGGAAGACTTAAAGTATATATAGTTGTGGGTGTCGGTGATTTTAGTGTGTAGTGTCGTTTGTAGTTTCCTGTTTTCATCTGTATAAATGTGGGTGTCTAAAAGTGTCACATATCTTGTGGACTTTTCATAGTCAAACTTAATGGTGGCGTGTACTGCGTTTAGGGTCATGAGGAATTGGGTGAGTTTGTCGTTACTGCCCGTGTATATAAAGAATATATCATTGATATATTCTTGCATAGAATACGCAGTCGAAACCGATGAGGGGACAGACATGGGTCTCCTCAAATTTTCCCATGAAGATTGTAGCATATGATGGAGCTGCAATGGTGCCCAAGGCACAACCTCTTACTTGAAGGTAGTGTGCTCCATTGAAGTTAAACGTATTCAATTTAAGAATATACTCCATGAGCTTTATGATAAAATCTAAGGGGGTTCTTGGTTTCTTCTTTTAGACACTGCTTCCTTAAGGGCTATTAGCCCTTCGATGTGTTTAATGTTTGAATAGAGTGATCTTATGCCCATAGTCACTAGAATGCTAAGATTTGTATGTAAAGGTCTACGTATTTGGAAATTTTGGTCGTGTGGCAGTTGAGTGATGAAATGACCGGCTTTCCTGGGTTGTTGATTTTGTGTATATCAGGAAGGAGATAGAAGCGAGCAGGTGTGATGTTTGTGGGTGTAAGTGTTGTGCATGTTTCCATGTCGATTAGATTGTTTCAAAGCATTATGTTTAGTGAGCTGGTTAATTCTTTTTGGTATTCGGGAAGGGGATTTGTAGGTAATCTTTTATAGGTTTCTTTGTCAGCAGCTGATTGTTAGCCTCTTTAATGTATTCTTTGATTCCCCAGATCACTGTGACACCCCCTTTGTTAGCCTGTGTTATGATTAAGTCATCCCCATGTGTCAGCGTGTCAAAGGCCATAGATTGTCCTTCAGTAATATTGTTACGTGGTAGCTTGCATGCTATTGTTTTATGATATATATATATATATATATATATATATATATATATATATAGATAGATAGATAGATAGATAGATAGATAGATAGATAGATAGATAGATATGCTGAGCCCTCCCATAGTATTCGATGAGCCGAATACAGAGACCTGGTCAACCACGTGCCACAGTATCCCCAAAAGACGATCTGCAGAATTGTCCTTCTCCTACACCAGTTGCAGTCCAAGTCTATAGATCCCAGTCAGTCCTGTTATCTACACATAGCTGGGGGAGAAGAAGATTAATATCTTTCCCATGGGTATTAGCACATAAGTGAATGCAATGGATTCGAGCCGCTATCGTGACTCCTACTGATATATATATATATATATATATATATATATATATATATATATATATATATATATATATTATTCTATTCGATAACATTCCCTAGGTTACGGCATATATATATATATATATATATATATATATATATATATATATATATATGCCGTAATAGAATAGAATATATATATATATATGCCGAATAGAATAAACACACAAAAGTTGGTAATGAGCGATAATACTTAGGACAAGAACAACACATATTAGATTCGCCAGTGGCGCGTAGAAGTTGTAGTCAACTGCTAGAAGTGAGTCAAGTGAATTCCACAATGAATCTCCAACTGCAGACCACCATACAGTATTTACTACTGTATTTACTATTCAATGAGGACATATCCATTATCGTACGTAGGTATGCTACAACAACATATATATAATCCTGCACCCATTTAAAAAATGAAAGTGGTAAAGGAGTAAACGGCATATCTATCCGGTATTTTTTTTGTTTCGTTCCCTCGAAAACATAGGAATGACAAACTTAATTGATGTTCAAGTAGGAATTTTCCATTTGAATAATTGCTTTTGCAGACAATATATGGCGGCCACGATTTGTTTTATTCGTCCAGCTTCACTTGAAAGTAAACAGGATAAAAATGAAGCAGTTGTTTTGTTTCTCTTCCAATTCCATTGTCAATTCATCTACATCATCTGCTCCACTTTTCCCCTAAAAAGGTGATTCTTTTGAGTGATATGCACATAACTCTGTCCATGGATTCTGCTATCATTTCTAAACAAAATCACCATAATGCATTCCATGGTATACCTGCAGTTGTACTAAAGAAATATACGCCTGGACAGGCTCCTATTCTCTCTAAATATTCCAATAAATACCGAGTTGCTTCTGGCTTTACACCTTGTTGGAAGTTCACACTTGTAGTTCCTGAAGCTCAACAACTTAAAAGAACGTTCGAATTGCTCTAATTATCACCCTATTAGTTTTTTTTAACTCTTTCAAGCAAAGTGCTTGAGCCTCGAATCAAAGTTGTATTGGTTAAGCATATTGCTTCACAAGGACACCTTGCGGAAAGAAAAGGAAACAATATGGCTTTAATATTGTCAGTTGTACCAGCGATGTGTTAAAGGCCATTACTGTATTTGTCTATCAAGCTTTAGATATATCAAAGGAGCTGGACAGGGTTTGGCATGGTGCCTTTCTTCACAAACCGAAGGACTACGACGTCTCTGAACGTCTATTTGGCTTAATAGATTCGTTCCTAAAAAAAACTCATTTAATGATGTTTGTATCGAAAGGGAACATTTCTAGATCATTTCTTATTAATCCAGGGGTCCCACAAGAATCTAAGATTTGGGCCCCAAATTTCAAACATTAACATCTCGTCGAGGGAATGGACACGCTACCTTTTTGCAATATTTTAGTTGAAGACTATAAAAATTTAATCATTCTTTATCTTATCGGTCTGTCGGATTCTGATCAATATTTGATCCCAAGTCACAATTTAATTAGTATTACTTACTGTCGTTTCTCCAAAACCACATAACAAGCAGATAACAAATAATACTAATTTTACTATTTACACTCGTCTTGCTGTTTCTAATTATCTACGACTATTTTTGTATATATATATATATTATTTTATATATATATATTATATTTATATATATATTATATTTTATATATGTATATATATATATATCATATTTTATATATATATATATTATATTATATATTTATATTATATTTATATATACTTTATATCTTTATATATTATTTATATACGTTAGGGCGTTTATAGTTTCTTCAAAGATCGAATTTGTCGTTATTGAAATCGACGAAGGCTTAGACCATCTCGACTACAATTTCAAAAGCTTCTTTTTTCAAAAATCGGCATTCGTTTCAAACTGGATAATAATTAAACGTTGTTTAGCCTGCATTTGAAATTCATAATAAACGCTTACATTCCTGATACGATCTTCTGTTTAGTTTATTGAAACACTGACCTCTCGTCTTAGAGGATCAGAAGGAATCCCTTCATATAATAGTTCACTGGAAGACGAAGTACGCTAGACTTCGGCAAGTCTGACACAAGTTCAATTATTGTGTACACGTTCATCTATATGTGTGTTAATATTGGTAAATATCGTCCACTCTAAATGGTTTTTATACCCCATCGGCATGTACCTACAATCATTAAACCATTTCTGTTCTCCCTTCTAGTTGAATTCTCTAAGAAGCAGGATCATCGAAACTGTCACTGATAAAGATATATATATATATATATATATATATATATATATATATATATATATATATATATGTGTGTATATATATATATATATATATATATATATATATATATATATAAAACCGAAGAACTACACGATAAAAAGTATCTTCATTCAAAATCCTTCAGATTCTCAAAAGCAGACTATTACTCACATTGCCATAAAATATTACATTATATAAAAGCCAGCCACACTGTCCAGACATTGATCCCATAGAAAATGTGTGGCTCTTCATTAAAAGATAATGAAAAAAAATCACAAACGAAGCAATAAAAACTTATACAAGAATGTTAAAGTTTTCATCCAAAAACAATTTAGCGAAACCAATGAATGAGAGATTGATTAAGCTACATAATATGGCTTACATGCAAGCCTATAATAAAATCTGAAATAAAAAACGAAATTATTTATTTAGGTATTTTAGATATTGTGTTCATCAATATATGTTGTTATGGCTTATATATCTTGGATTTATTCATAAATAAGAAATGATGTTTATTTAGCCTAGAAAAGAAATATATCAAAAGATTTCAGGCAGATGTCAGTTTTAAGTAAAATTTAAAACTGCTTGTAAGTTAATAAAGGACTTAATAAATACAAAACAAAATAATAATAAACTAAAACTTGAAGGAGAAATGTAGTCTGTCACCGGTAATAACTGCCACAAGGAATAGATCGGATAAACCTCGGGAAATTTAAATAAATGCTTATAGGAACACAGTGGGGAACTTTTACAAAACAACACACCGAATGCATTTGTTGCTCACCGTAATATGTTTGAGGATAAAAGAGCAATTTACACATACGATATATATATATATATATATATATATATATATATATATATATATATATATCAAGGGCTTTAATCGCTAGATTACCCACCTTAAATTTTCGTTCAGCTTCTTAAATTATTTCATATTTCTTGGCTGTTCTCTTGTCACAATGTGAAGATATTTCATCACAAATGTGATAAAAATAAAGGAATTTATTCGGATAGATTATAAACACAAAATATAATTTTTAAAAAGAAAATAAATTTAAATTTAAAATTCCCTGTTTCCCCTTTCTTTATATATATATATATATATATATATATATATATATATATATATATATATATATATATATATATATATCATGTATCACAATAGTTCATATGAATGATTGCCTTGGCGCGGTGTAATGTTTAACGAGCTAGTCTGGTTTGACCATTATTATTGAGTATGTTTTTATCACTGATATCGATCGAGCAAAAAATAATGAACCTATTGATATTTATATAGAAATGATATTCAAATCTCGATTTACGTACGAATGACTTTTTTTCAGATTTTACGAGTGGACAATAAATTTTGTCAATTATTAATCATATCTCCAGTTATTACCCGAGCAGAAATTTATGTAATTTTTATGCAAAAAGGAAACATGTCTGTATGATGCCAGGTTTTTTTATATGTTAATAAGCACAAAAATGAAATATAAAACTGAATTTTCGGAACAATAGTTTGAATAGAACAAACTTGCCAGGCGAATTATGCAAAACAGGAAAAGGCAAAATTATTCGTACGGTAGAAAATATCATTTTAAATTGAATGTTTCGTCTAAGTATTTTACATAATTATTTTATAGGTAATTTTTTTGCATCCATGGTTCGTTGATGCAGAAAGGAAACACAGGCATATATCTGTCCATCTGTATGTATTTATGATTTTACAAGTATACCGATGCACTACAAAGGAATTGTTTCTTAATAACCTGAGGAACTGAAAGTGCTGCCTTAACCTGTCTAAAGTGCAAAGCTTGTACCATCAGATTACCACTTTTTATACGATTCAACAATGTGGATGTGGCTGAAAGCGAGTGGAGAAATTTTCTTTGCCTCTAAACAAGCCAAATGCCATAAACCTAGCAATAAAATAAGATGAACGATTGCCTTGGCGCGGTGTAATGGTTAACGAGCTAGTCTGGTTTAACCATTATTATTGAGGAGTATGTTTTTATTACTGATATAAATTGAGCAAAAAACAATGAACCTATTGATATTTATATAGAAATGATATTCAAATCTCAATTTAAGTACGAACGACTTTTTCAGATTTTACGAGTGGACAATAAATTTTGTCAATTATTAATCATGTCATCAGTTATTACCAGAGAAAGATTTTATGTAAATTTTATGCAAATTTTGTTCGTCGATGCAGAAAGGAATCACATCGGTATATATCTATCCATCTGTACGCATTTATGATTTTACAAGTATACAGGATGCAGTACAAAGAAATCTGTACTATGCAAATTTTCTATCTATGTACATTCATATCTATCTATCTATCTATCTGTTATGGTCCAAGTTCCTTGTACCACGGTGATGGTCCAAGGTAGATCCAATGAAGAATAACTCGAACACAGGTATGGAATAACACAGATATATTACAAACAGAAATATATACAAAGAAGTAGAAGTATTAGTAATGAATAACAGATTTGGTTAGAGTAACTAAGATTTTCAAAAAATGAAATGTCTCCATGTTTTATTATTCTGTTTGTTTTTTTTATTTAAATTTACCATATATATATATATATATATATATATATATATATATATATATATATATATATATATGTGTGTGTGTGTGTGTGTGTGTGTTTGCATGTATGCGTGCACGTGAATCTGTGCGCTTGCACCTGTTGAAGGTATAAAATAAAAAGATGTTTAAAAAAGAAGCCAAAAAAGGAACAATCATTTTGATTTCATATCTGTAAATCCCTCTCCCTTTCTCTCTGTATATATGTATGAATATATACATATATGAAGGCAGGTTGAAGGTTAATAATTGTTCTGTTATCCACAATTCTGACTTG
>OZ038514.1:64438919-64498919 GCA_964036315.1 Acanthosepion esculentum | reverse complement strand
TCTATCTATCTATCTATCTATCTATCTATCTCATACTCTTCCAATCTATCTATCTATCTATCTATCTATCTATCTATCTATCTATCTGTTCTTATCTATCTATCTATCTATCTGTTCTTATCTATCTATCTATCTATCTATCTATCTATCTGTTCTTATCTATCTATCTCTTACTCTTCCAATCTATCTATCTATCTATCTATCTATCTATCTATCTATCTATCTATCTATCTCATACTCTTCCGATCTATCTATCTATCTATCTCATACTCTTCCGATCTATCTATCTATCTATCTATCTATCTATCTATCTATCTATCTATCTATCTCATACTCTTCCGATCTATCTATCTATCTATCTATCTGTTCTTATCTATCTATCAATCAATCTATCTATCTATCTATCTATCTATCTATCTATCTATCTATCTATCTATCTATCTATCTATCTATCTGTTCTTATCTGTCTATGAATCTATCTATCTATCTATCTATCTATCTATCTCATACTCTTCCAATCTATCTATCTATCTATCTATCTATCTATCTATCTATCTGTTCTTATCTATCTATCTATCTATCTGTTCTTATCTATCTATCTATCTATCTATCTATCTGTTCTTATCTATCTATCTCTTACTCTTCCAATCTATCTATCTATCTATCTATCTATCTATCTATCTATCTATCTATCTATCTATCTCATACTCTTCCGATCTATCTATCTATCTATCTCATACTCTTCCGATCTATCTATCTATCTATCTATCTATCTATCTATCTCATACTCTTCCGATCTATCTATCTATCTATCTATCTATCTATCTATCTATCTATCTATCTATCTATCTATCTGTTCTTATCCATCTATCAATCTATGTCTATTATGTATTGGGTTGGTGCATAATTATCAGGCGTTTTTAACCAATATTTATTATGAAAAAAAGAAACCTAACAATTCAATAATAACATTTTTAAATGATTATTCCAGGGCGTATGATTATCGACACGCTTCTTCATAACCTGAAAACAAAATAATATTTTTAGTAAAAAAAATTAAACAAAGAAGGAATTTTTATTGATAAATAACTCACCTACAAAAACACCTATATAATTGTGCACCGCCCAATATTTTGAACCTACAACAATAAATAGCTCAGCTTTCGAATTGAGTAAGGAAATTCTTAAAAGCGAATTTATCATTCGCATTCGCGCTTCCACAAAATGTGAGACATTTTAGCTTAGGAAGAACGGGTTCGAAAGTAGGGCTTTGTGAATGTCCCTCTGACTCCTAATTCTTGAATCAAATGCCTTGATTTAATTTCATTGCTGTAGTTGACGATTGTTACTTTTGTTTAATTGACATTTTTGGCCTCAACAAGATGCAGCGAATGTCTGTGAACAATCCTTCTGACTATTCAGCTATGAAGACCTGCGCCACACTCCGATGAAATTCCGATTCTTGTCTTTAAAGGATTTACGTTCAGTGGAAAGTAGAAATGACTTTTATCATGACAGTATGTGTGTTGGCCTTTATATTACGGAAGCCTTCAGGTGACATAAATTTCCCATGATTCCTTTGTTTATGGGACAGTACAACCAAGTAAAGAATAGTAAAGAATGGCTAGTCAGAATAGAAAGGAAAGCAGTACATTTAACAGAGAATTTCCTGGTGTTTTTAGTAGACATTACAAAAGAAAACTAATATTAAATATTTAAATTTGATATAAATTATATTAAATTATATAAATTAGTTTTAAATATATTTCGATTTTGAGTTTAGTATATAACATGAGGACGGAGACAATTATGGTAATGATTTAATGAGCAGAGTAAGAAAGGAAGCGAATGGAGCGCCAATCTAAACGCAGGGTGACATGGGGGTTAGATCGATGCATTCAATGGATCAGGAGATTGGTAGGCTGATTCTAATAGATGAAAAGAGGAAGTCTCTCTATTTACGTTCTCATATGAAGATGTGATGTCGACAATGCTGTTTCCAATTAGAGAACGAAGTAATTTCTTGGAGTTGTTTGATGATATAGTTGCCATCATTAAATTCCTTACCCGAACGAAAGCCACACTTGCCCGTGGGGAGTTTGCTTTCATAAAACGATGAGAGTCTAATTAATATAATCTTTATTAATTCTTTCACCAATGATGGATCTAATTGAGATACCTCTGTACGTTTGAGGCTCATGAGGGCTGTCTGTTTCTATAATGCATTGAAACGTTATAGACCCCAATTTTGTGGGCACATTTCAGATACCAGACTTCTTTTATAATATAGAGGAACTTGTTATTGACTTCAAGGACAAAGTGTTCTATTTTTTTCAAAATATCAGCCTTAGTGTCAATTGATGATTTATTATTCCTTAGTTCTTTTAATAGCTTTCTTAATTTCTTCATCATTAGCTTCGTTATTGTTTATGTTTGGAGACGGATCATTGTAATTATTGGATGAATATCCCTATATGTTCTATTGCTATGAACATCTTCCTTTTAATGTGATCAGGGTTGAAATGTGATTCAAAGTGAAGTTTGAATCTATCACCTTTTTCTGTTAAGGCTTCGATAATATAAAATTATTAGGATTTTTCGCTATTTCCTTCTAAATTTTAAAACTTTCTTTATGACTTTGGTCTTCAGTACTTAATGGTTTCATTTTCTTTGTTAATTGTTTGCTATTTTCCTTTCCATTATTAATTTGCCGAGTTTTCGTCAATGTTTTTTTACAATAATATAATGAAAAGTCCGTGGAGATATTATTTCAGTAAAATATGTACGCAATATCAATTGTGAACATACTTAAAAGTAATTCAATAAAGCTTAAAAAGTTATGTTTTCTAGCAGTTGAGGCGTGAATAATTTAATAAAATACATTTCCTTTCAGATTGGACGAAAAAAAAAAACTGGACAATATTTATTGTAAAACATATTCTTAATTTTACAATGCTATTTTGAAATGCATTCCGTTGCTGTTTGTAAGAAGAGTTTTATTTCATTAAATAAAGACATGCTCGAAGAATTGAAAAGCTGCATCCATTTTCGAGAGTCATCCTTGGTTTTGGTAGTCTCTCGTTTTTACTACTTTTCTTAATTTACTCATCATTAGCTTCGTTATTGTTTATGTTTGGAGACAGATATTGTTATGATTGAATAAATATTGGTATATGTTCTCTTTCTGGGGACATCTTAATAAAATTATGCTTAGTGTTTTCTTCTCCTAGACTGGTGGCCACCCGAGGCTAAAACCCAGTATTTCCTGCTATTTTAAGTGATAATTCCATACTTTTCTCCGCTTCCTCAATCCTAGACGTTAACTCCACCTTGTTTTCACAGAATACCATTAAATAAATGACCTTTTCGTTAATTCTGTAGTGCAAAAATATTAAATATGATTCAACGTTTAGTTTTGTATAGAACAGAGCAACTGGAGAACGGATATGAGAATTATTTAAACAGGAGAATAAGAAAGAAAGCGAAAGGAGAACGAAAAGAAAAGCGGTTAAAAAATGGCGGGGTGTACGGACGGAGACGAATAAAACAAAATCACCCTCAGACATTTGTGCTGTTTTGATTTTCATTACTCCTTCACCCATTTACTTTTTAAAATTAGTGAAGTATTATATAATTATTATTTTTTAGGATGTGACAAAAAACGTTACGTAGTAAAATATAAATTATTTCTCGTATTTTTAATATCTGCTTGCAAAACAGTTTTCTTTTCATACATTTTACAACAAGATTTCTTTGAAATAAACAACAAAAAGATATATATGTGTATTTTATGTGTTTTATTTGAATAAAATATTGGGATAATCATTTAATTAAAAACCAGTCGTGCACATATATTTCTCTGTGAAACGGATGTTTCTGACACATTTAAGGATGGGGGGGGGTATTACTAACTTTATTTTGTTTTGTTTTCTTGTATATAGTATTAAGTCATATTGTAAATACTCATTAGGACTTTTAAATTGTTGTTTTATTCACCTCCCCCCACAGACTTTGAATTGTACATATGAGGATTAGTTAGGACTTTCATAGAGACCAAGAGGTATTATGGTGGGTGTAGTAAGAAAGGTAGGAGAGAATGTGTTGTTTTGGTGATAGGACTATTGTTAGTATGTTTGGGTCAGTGTTTATGGCTAGCTGTTTAAAAATTAAGACAGAAGAAGACCGTCCGTTTTCCCCAACCTGCGTTTCGGCCTTGTGCCACATTTTGTACTATCGTACAAATAAATATCTATTTCTCCGTGAAAGAACAAAGTATAAAAATCGGAAAATATTTGGTTTATTTAAAACATCGATTGTGTGAAGATATCACTGACATTGTACAAATGTACAAATGTCAATGACGTAAGTAACAGATATCAATGACGTAGGCATAGATATCAAGGACGTAGAAGTCGATCAGAAAGAAAGCTAGTGGAAAAACGAAAAGAAAAGCGGGGGTGCCTGTAAATGAGGGTGAATGGACGGAGAAAAACACCCTCAGATGGGGGTGCTGCTTTGATGTTTATTAATCCTTTCCCTTTTTACTTTTTAAAGAGAGTAATTATTTCTTTCTTTTTGTACGTGACACAAAGTTTACGTAGTAATATATAAATCAAGTCTTGTGTGATGTTCTCCTGTTCTTAATAGGTTCTTGCAAAACAGATTTCGTTTGGCATATTTTATATGATTGCTTTTAAATAAATAAAAAACAATTAAAATATTTACATTATTCGGACTATTGTCCTCATCTTTGTCGCCATATTTCTTACAACGTTTCGGCCTTTCAGTATCTGTGTATATTTCTGAGATGAGGAATTATGTACACTATTTACATTATTCGGACTATTGTCCACATCTTTGTTACAACCTTTCGGTCGTTGAACGCTCCGGCCTTCTTCAGTCCTACATTCCAACCACCTGAAAAAGGCCGGAGCGTACAACGGCCGAATGGTTGTAACAAAGATGTGGACAATAGTCTGAATAATGTAAATAGTGTACATAATACCTCATCTAAGAAATATACACAGATACTGAAAGGCCGAAACGTTGTAAGAAATATGGCGACAAAGATGAGGACAATAGTTCGAATAATGTAAATAGTGTACATAATACCTCATCTCAGAAATATAGACAGATACTGAAAAAACAAATACGTATATATATTGTATGTGTTTTATTAGAATACAATTGAAAATATTTGAAAATAGCATTTAATAGAAGACCAACAGTGTGCATACATTTATATTTGAAAGAAATATGGTTAAAAAAATACGAAAATATTCAATTATTTACCATTTCTATGCGGATATCAATGACGTAAGCACAGATAACAATGACGTAGCACAGGTATCAATGACGTACACAGGTATCAATAATGTCAATTTAATAATGCAAATAATAATAACAATGATTTCTTAGGATTTCCCTCAAAAATTTTGGACCTATTACGAACGGTACAATCCCAAATAGTCTCTTTTTCTTCGAATTCTTTGGAGGTACCTACTTTTAATATTTTAAAAAGCAGAATTCTTTCTCGTATACCAAAATAATTCATTGCAAAAAAATTCTTTTTTTTTTTGCCGAATATATAACTAATGCTAAGGTTAATATTAGCCATTTTCCACACAAGGAAACATTTAGTATTCATGGGCCGAGCATCCAGTACAACTTTCATTTGAATTTATAAGTTTATTTTTTCTCAGGAAAATACGTTTCTCACATCCAGTAACTGTTATCGCTCTTTCAAGTACTGATAGAGGTTTCCGTCCTAAGCTTTTACTTGAAGTAGTGTGGAATGTCAACATCCTTATAATGTTATTGTTTTCTCTTCGAGTTACCTATGCTATCGATTTTAGTTGTTGGTAGTCCTCAAGTGATGAGGGTTTTGTGATTTTGTACAATTCCTTTATTTTTTGTGAAGAGACAAGGTTAAAAAATACTACCATCATAATAATTGTCATTACCATTCCACCACCAATACTACAATCAATTCTACCATTTTACCATACCTCACGTAGTAATATATACTATTTCTTGTACGATATTCTTCAATTTTTAATTAATGTCTGCTTGCAAAACAGGTTTCTTTTCATCTATTTTACAAGAAGATTCATTTTAAATAATCAACAGATATATACATTTCATGTGTTCTATTTGAAGAAAATATTTGAAAACATCATTTGATCAAAGACCAATCGTGTCCATACATTTCTATAAGAAATAGATAAGGTTAAAAAATGTGAAAATATTTAATTAATTAAAATATCAATTGTATGCGAATACCAATGACGTAAGCACAGATATCAATGACGTAATCATAGATATCATTGAAGTAGACATATCTACATATAATTCGTCAAAAATTATTAATGCAATTAATAATAGTAATGATTTCTTAGTATTTCCCTCAAATCATTTGGTACCATTTCGAATGGTACCATGCAAAATAGTCTCTTTTTTTCGAATTCTTTGGAGGTACCTACTTTTAATGATTTAAGAAGCAGAATTATTTCTTATATACGGAAATAACGTTCACTGCAAAAAAAAACTTTTTTTTTTGCCGAATATATAACTAATGTTAATGTTAATATTAACCATTTTCCTCACAAGGAAACATTTGGTATTCATTGACCAAGCAACTAGTACAGCTTTCATTTGAAATTTATAAAATCTTTCTTTTAAAACAATTTTTTCAGGAAAATATGTTTTTCAAGACCAGAAACTGTTATCGCTCTTTCAAGTATTGATAGAGATTTCCGTCCTAAGATTTTATTTGAAGAGGTGTGGAATGTCAACATCTTTATAATGATATTGTTTTCGCTTCGGGTTACACATGCTATCTATTTTAGTTGTTTCTGAAGTTGCTAGTTCTCAAGTGGTGTGCTTTTTGTGATTTTATACAATTCTTTGTATGTGAATCAGTAGTACCAGTCCGCATTGTTCAAAGAAGGTATACTGTCAGGAAACGCTGATCTTATTTTTCATCAATGATCTTAGAAATCTTCTGTATACAGCTGACAGTTTATATATTTCTGATTGGGTTTCGTGCTATGCCTGACATCCAGATGAATATCTCGATCTGACGAGGCTATTTAAGAATATGACTCGAGTTCTCAAGTTGATGTTTTGGTTTTTTAGTCATTTGCAATGTTAGGAGAAACAACATTTGGTACAGCCTATTCTAGGTTCAATTTCATTTTCTTCTATAGATAATTGTTTTCATAACTGATCCATACTTCGAGGAATCTGAAGTGTTTACTATTTACTAATTGTACCCTCGGAATTTTCATGTCGGATTCAGGATGAGTGCCATCCTTGATTTCAGTCCAATTCCAGGTCACGTTTTCGATTTTGGAAAAGTTTAAGTCCTATTTTTTTTTTTTTGTAACACTTGATAGAGAATGTTGATTTTTTCTGTTTAAGATCATTTTGATACCAACTATGTTATGGGCATATCCCAATTCGTCATCAGTAGATCCGGCAAGGTGGGTGGGGCGGAGAAGCAGGGTTGTTGTCTTCTATTGACAGACTCGTTTAAGATGTTATATGGAATTCATAAATGGCCAGTCCATAGTTCATAAGATTTGTGATAGTAAATTCTCAGGGTCTAGTCTAGGAGAGATTAACAGACTGGAGTTCGCATTTCCTCATTGTCGTATTCCTGATAAATTTTGAAATCTTTCCGTATTGAGGTTCTCGTCAGGATGCTGGATATCGACACACTGTAGATCAATACATTCGATGGATGCGGAGATTGGAAGGCTGTTGCTAATAGAACAGAAGACGAAGTCTGTTTACCTTCTTAAAAAGGAGGTATATAGTTTCCAATTAGAAAGTTAAGTAGTTTCTTAGAGTTCTTAGATGACACAGATGCCACTATTAAATCCCTTACCAGAAGAAAAGCCTGAGGAGTTTAGTTTCATAAAACGATGAATGTCTAATGAATATAATCTTCATTAATTCTTTCACCAATGATTGATCCAACTGAGATACTTCTGTATGTATGAGGCTCATGAGGGCTGTTTGTTTCTATAATTCATTAAACCGTTATAGACCCCACTTTTATGGGCGAATTTCAGATACCAGACTTCTTTTATAATAATAAGGAACTTGTTATTGACTTCAGGGAAAAGTATTCTATTTTTTTTTAAATATCAGCCTTAGTGTCAATTGATGCTTTATTATTCCTTATTTCTTTTAATAGCTTTCTTAATTTCTTCACCATTAGCTTCGTTATTGTTTATGTTTGGAGACGGATCATTGTAATTATTGGATGAATATTCCTATATGTTTTATTCTCAAGCAAAAATGTTATGAAATGGACATGACAATTTAAGCATTCCATACCACCAACCCTGCTTCCCACCCCCCACGATGTACTGATGTCGAATAGGTATATGCCCATATCATAGTTGGCATAAGGATGATCTTGAACAGAAAAGCAATATCATCTACCAAGTGTTCCAAAAGATTGGACATAAGTTAAAGCTTTCAAAAACAGAAACAGTGACCTGGAATTAGACTAAAATCAAGGATGGCACTCTGATCGCCTTAGAAAAATCTTTGGCTATGCTTTTTGACTTAATTTCCTCTTTTCAGGAGATAATGGTTTCTCAAAGAATTCACTAATTTCTTTTTCATTTTCATTCTTACTTGTTTGATATTTTCCCTTACATTATTAATTTTCAGAGTGTTCGTCAATGATTATTTTTTTACAATTATATAATTAAAGGTCCGTGAAAATATTATCTCAGTAAAATATCTACATGTGAATATACTGAATATTCATCCAGAATCTCAAAAATAATTCAATAAAACTTAAAAATTAATTTTTCTAACAGTTAGTGCTTGCATAATTTAATAAAATACGATATCTAATTTCAGATTGGACTAGACAATATTTATTGTAAAAATACTTTTAATTTTGCTGTGCGATTTTGAAATTCATTTCGTTGATGTTCGTGAAAAAAGTTATTTTTATAAATAAAGACGTTTGTAAAATCGAAAAGCTGAATGACATTTTCCAGAGTCAACCTATTTAAAGGGTTTTTTTTTTCATTTTTTTAAATGTTAGTTTAGTTGTTGTATGGACGTTCAAAAAGGAAACAATTCCAAATTACCGCCTTTGATTACTTTTCTCTGTATAAGTAATATGATATATGATAATTTCGAATAATCAAAAAACACATTCTGTACAATTAGATATTTTATAACGTCAAACTGATAAGAAAATTTTTTAAAAAATACATAAGTTAGACTGAAAAGTATCATTTAACTAGAAGAAAACTACTTTTAATGTACTAAAAACATACATATTATTAATTCTAATAAATTTCATAAAATTGTATAAAAAATATATTCTCTTAATATATAAAATAAATTTAAAGATAATTTATTTTTAAACATAAATCACAATGTCTTGATCATTGCACTTCTGGTATCCCGTGTATCCTTAATTTTTAGTATTAATTTTCCCTCTCTGACATGTGGAAATCCAGGGTGGGGGGTATGCGTATCGGCCCCTTTTATATTCATCCACACTTTCTTTAATTTAAAACTCCGTCTCGTACCAGGTGACAGAAACATTTTTTTATTTATTTTAGCAACTGTTAGTTTATTTTTGTTATGGGTGTTCAAAAAGGAAATAATTCTGAATTACCGCCTTCGACTACTTTTACTTACCAGAAAAGTAATACGATATATAATAATTCAGAATATTTCGAAAAACACATTGTGTAAATTAGATATTTTATGACATCGAGCAGATAAGAAAATAAAACACAAACAAAAGCAATGTATTAAGACAAAAGTATCATCTGACCAGAAGAAAACTACTTTTAATGTGCTAAAAAAAGGTACATTAATTCTAATAAATTTCATAAACTTGTATAGAAAAAAAATGGTTTCTCTTAAAATATTGGTTAGAAGTTTTTAAAAATAATTTAAAATATTACTTAGAAGAATTCAAAGTTAATTTATTTTTGAACATAAATACCAATGTCTTGATCGTTGCATTTCTGGTATCCCTTGATTACTTAATTTTTAGTTTTAATTTTTAGCGCTCTGACATGTGGAAATCCATAGGGGGATGTATACTCCATCTATTAATTCTCCATCCCATGCCAGGTGACATAAATATTTTTTTAAACTTTACCAACTGTTTGTTTATTTTTATTACGGGTGTTCAAAAAGAAAATAATTCTGAATTTACAGCCTTAGACTACTTTTACCTATCAGAAAAGTAATATGATATATAATAATTCAGAATATTTGGAAAAACATATTGGGTGCAATTAGATATTTTATGACCTCAAACAGATATGAAAATAAAACAAAAATAAAAGCAATGTATTAAATCAAAAGTATCATCTAACTCGAAAAAATACTTTTAATGTACTAAAAATGTACATTATTAATTCTAATAAATTTCATAAACTTGTATAGAAAAAGAATTAAATTCTCTTAAAATATTGGTTAGAAGTATTTAAAAATAATTTATTTTTAAACATAAATACGAATATCTTGATTATTGCAATGCAGGTGTAACGTGTTTCTTAATTTTTAGTTTCAGTTTTCGGGCAAAAAAGTCAGGGGTATAATTATGCAGTTTTTATTTTTAACCTTTGGAATTCATTACTTAAATACACGTTATGATCATTATGTTTCATAAAATCCAGTTAAGTAATCTTTACCTTTACTAAATGACTTCAAAACATATCTATCGTACAAATATTATATTTGTTAAGAGATTTTTAAATCTGTTGCTCATAGTTTTTTAGACATAACGGAGGTTCGATAGATCGATGAGTGACGACAGAATGTGTCAATGTTTGAAAAATGTCAAAATTTTGATTTATTAAAATTTAATTTGAAAAAAATTATTAGAAATAAATCTTATTTTAATTCGGATTAGCATCAAACTAAAAGTCAAAGAAATCCAAAAAAGTTCAAAGAAGGTATTCGATATTTCCATAGATATTGTTTATTTAACGATCGAAGAAGAACGATTTGAATATGACGTTAAAAAGATCAAAGAAATGCGTATCGGAAATAAATAAACCTAATAATAATAATAATAATAATAATAATAATAACAACAATAATAATAATAATAATAATAATAATAATAATAATAATAATAATGTCTCTCCACAACGTACAAGTTGATCACGTCTGTCCTGATGAACCGTGCTTACTCCTTTTTCGAAACAAACAGCATTCTTCCGCTGGAACAAAAAGGATGCAGGAGGGGTTCATATGGCTGCAAAGATCAATTACTGATAAATAAAATGATTCTGGAAAATTGCAGGAGCAGACGTAGAAATCTCAGTGCAGCGTGGATTGATTATCGTAAAGACTTTGATAGTTCCACATTCTTGGATCCTTAAGACTTTAGAAATGTACAAAGTCTCCCCTGTGGTATTAAATTTCCTTAAGCACAGCATGGAAATGTGGAACACCAAACTATACCTTAGTCACAAAGAGGCACTGCCATATCGAACCGACTAAATATCCGACGTGGAATCTTTCAAGGAGACTCCCTGTGACCCCTTCTGTTTTGTTTGTCCTTAATCCCCCTTACGCATGAACTGAACAACAGTAGCTATGGTTACAAAATAAATAACAAAATATTCAATCACCTACTCTACATGGCTGATCTCAAACTCTTTGCCAAAGATGACAATGAGTTGAAGGGCCTCCTCAATATTGTAAAATACTTCAGTGACGACATAGGTATGAACTTCGGATTAGATAAATGTGCAAAAGTTACATTCAAGAAAGGTAGAATTACAGAAGCACTCTTAATAGATTTAGATTTTGTCACAAAGATTAGGGAGCTGAAGCATGATGAAGCTTATAAGTACCTAGGAATTAGCGAAGGAGATGGCATACAACACCCCCAAATGAAGGAGAAGGTAAGAAAAGAGTACTACAGGCGTGTACGACTGGTACTAAATACCGAGCTAAATTCAAAAAACAGAATATCAGCCATAAACACCTGGGCTGTCCCTGTGGTGCAATACAGATTTAATGTCCTTAACTGGACCATAGCTGAAATTAATCGAATGGACGCCAAAACGAGAAAGATCCTCACTTGCTACCGCATGCATAATCCCAAAGCTGATGTTGATCGCCTGTATGTGCCCAGATCCGAAGGAGGCAGGGGATTAGTTCAACTAGAACTGTCTTACAAAACAACAAAAATTGGCCTCCAAAGATACCTGGAAACTACAAAAGACTGAATGATGATGTGTCAAGGAACATGGAAGTAGTAAGCGTCTTTACTCCGTAATAAAAGAAGCCAACATATTCAAAATGGAGATTCAAATGGGCGCAGAAATACAAGTACATAAACCGGCTGAAGCTGCAAAATACTTAAAAAAGAAAGCAAAGACAGATGCAACCGATAAGATATAGAAACAATGGCAAGATAAACCGCTTCATGGCCAATACTCTGCCCGTAGCAAACAAGCTGACGTAGACAAAAACTGTACCCATCAGTGGCTACGTAGTGCAGGGTTGAAAGCTGAAACTGAAGGTTTTGTCCTTGCTGCACCGGACCAATGCTTGTTAACTAGGAATTATCAAGCATATATACTAAAATACTCTGTTAGCTCAAAATGCAGATTCTGTGATAAATATCCAGAAACCGTTGATCCTCTTGTATCAGGTTGCACGTTATTGGCACCCACTGAATATAAAACCCGGCATGACAGAGTGGGCCAATATCTGCACTGGAAAATATGCAACTTCTACGGGAAGGAAACTGAAAGAAACTGGTACGAACACCACCCAGACCCGGTTACGGAGGTACGACCTGTTACAATTCTATGGGACTACACAATACACACTGACAGAACAATCAAAGCCAACCGCCAAGACATTGTTATTAAAGATCACAAACAAAAAAAATGCTTCCTTATTGATATGACAGTCGCTGCAGACTGCAATGTATCTTTGAAGATATTCTAAAAGCTGTCAAAATACAAGGACTTTGAAAAAGAAATCTAAAAATTGTGGCACATGGGAACATCAAAAATCCCTGTTGTAGTTGGAGCCTTAGGATTGGTTGGAAATGATTCCAGTAGACTAATTGAAGGGATCCCTGGAAGTCCATGCCTCAAAGAGATACAAAAATTATTCTGATAAGTACAGCCCACAATTTACGAAGGGCTTTATATATGTATTTTTTTTTTTTTTTTTTGCAGTGTAAAGTGTCATGATACCATTTCTAACCTTAGGTCCCTGGGCGGGACCCGGAAAGAAATATCTAAACGCCAGATATCAAAGAAAATAATAATAATAATAATAATAATAATAATAATAATAATAATAATAATAATAATAATAATAATAATGATTTCTTAAGGATTCTGTCGCAAAAGTATATCTCCTATTGGATGACAAGACCCACAGGAACGTCCGCAGGCAACTCCGATCCTTTCATTGGAGTATGAGCGATAAAAAGAATCGATGCGTGACATGGAAGAGTTAACTGTCCATTTCACCTGGGAAGATAAAACAGATTGAATATATTATACAGACATACAATCACGTATAAATAACACCCTCAAACACACACGCAAAATTATATAGACACACACATAAACTATCACACAGACATATACGCAATGATACAGACAGGCACACACATGTATTCAGAGCCCGACATACAGTTTGTCTCTATAATGCTTATTATTTATACACCTAAACTAAGCGAATGTTCACATGCAGATGATTATCCGAGTACAAGAATAAGCATTCTAGATCCTATGATTACCCAAGGAGAGCAAACAGGAGAATAGAAACGATGGGAACCAGAGTATAGCGAACTGGACTCCAGATCCGATGACTTCACGAGGACAGCAAAGAGGATATAAGAAAAGTTGACTACCCAAGTAGAGAGGACAGGACAACAGATCCGATGGCTACCCGAGTAGATCATTCAGGGTCACAGATACGATGACTACCGGAGTACAGCAAACAGGACTCCAGATACGATGACTACGCGAGTAGGGAAAATGGGACTCCAGACACGATGACTACCCGGAAACAACGAAACGGACGCCAGATACGGTGACTATCAGAGTAGCGCTGACAGGAGTACTGATCTGATGACTACCAAAGTACAGCAGAAAGGAATCCAGATCCATTGACTAACCAAGTAGAGCTTACAAAACTCCAAATTCTATGAATGTCTGAATAAAGCAAACAGGATTCCAGAACAATTGACTACAAGAATACGGAGAACAGGACCCCAGATACGATGACTACGCGAGTACAACGACAAGACTGCAGATACGATGGCTACGCGAGTACAACTAACAACACACAAGATACGATGAATACGCGAGTACAACTAACAAGACTCCAGATACATTGAATACGCGAGTACAATAAACTAGACTCTAGATTTGATGACTACGCGAGAACAAGCAACAAAACTCTAGATACAATGACTACGCGAGTACAACGAACAAGACTCCAGATACGATGACTACACAAGTACAACAAAAAAGATTCCAGATATGATAAGAATGCAAGTAGAACGAACAAGACTCCAGATACGATGACTATGCGAGTACAACGATCCAGACACCAGATACGATGACTACGCGAGTAACACGAACAAACTTCAGATACGATAACTACGCGAGTACAACGAACAAGATTTCAAATACGATGACTACGCGAGTACAACCCACACGACTCCAGATACGATGAATACCCGAGTACAAAGAACAAGACTCCAGATACTCTTGACTATGGTAGTACAACGAACAAGACTCCAGATACGATGACTATGCGAGTATAATGAACAATACCCCAGATACGATGACTACGCGAGTACAACGACAAGACTCCAGATACGATGACTATGCGAGTACAACGAACAAGACCCCAGATACGATGACTACGCGATTACAACGACAAGTCTCCAGATACGATGACTACCTTAGTACTACGAAGAAGACTCCAGATATGATGTCTATGCGGGTACAACGAACAAAACCCCAAATACGATGACTACGCGAGTACAACCTACAATACTCCAGATACGTTGACTACGGTAGTACAACGAACAAGATGGCAGATACGATGACTACGCGAGTGCAACGAACAAGACGCCAGATACAATGACTACGCGAGTACAACTTTCAAGACTACAAATACAATGACTACGGGATTACAACGAGCAAGACCCCAGATACGATGACTACGCGTGTACAACCAACACGACTCCAGATACGATGACGATCCAAGTACAACGAACAAGACTCCAGATACGTTAACTACGGTAGTACAACGAACAAGACTCCAGATACGACTGACGAGGCAGATTTTTTCCCGCAGTAAGTTTCCATTTCTTTCTGCCGTAGACCAATTGCCATCCAAAGCTATAGAACCCCGTCTGTCCTGCTATTTACTCATATATGGGGGATGAAGAAGTGGATTCATACCTTTCCCAAGGGTATTAGCACGTAAGTGAATGTAATGGATTCGACTGGAATTCTAACTCTGCTCTCCGATTCCTCAATCCGAGCCGCTATCCATTACTCCTCCGGGAAAATCTAGAAGAGCATTCATACCTTTCCCAAGGGTATTAGCAGGTAAGTGAATGTAATGGATTCGACTGGAATTCGAACTCGGCTCTCCGATTCCTCCATCCGAGCCACTATCCATTACTCCTCCGGGAAAATCTAGAAGAGCATTCATACCTTTCCCAAGGGTATTAGCACGTAAGTGTATGTAATGGATTCGACTGGAATTTGAACTCGGTTCTCCGATTCGTAAATCCGAGCCGCTATCCATTACTCCTCCAGGAAAATCTAGAAGAGGATTCATACCTTTCCAAACAGTAATAGCACGTAAGTGAATGTAATGGATTCAACTTGAACTCGATCTCGGCTCTCCGACTCCTCAACCCGAGCAGCTATCCATTACTCCACCGTGCCTCGTTGGGAGACACAGTGAAGCAATGGAGCAATATAGTAATGTATCCTAACTCACCCTGTGTTGGTGTATCCATTATTTGGAGAATTTTAATTCAGAGTTATTCTTCTCCTAGACCGGTTTGCAAGCTTAGTATATCCATGGAGAATTCTATTCAGCCAGAATTGTTCTAGCGAGACCTGCTCGTTAACTATTACACCGTATCGAGCTTCACATAGAAAAACACATACCTCACCCATACATAATTACTGAAGAGTGAAGATCAACTATCATGTGCAATTTGTACACATAATTTATGTACACATTGTGTTATCTCACTGCTTCTCTATTTCCAGAAATATTGAAAGAATTCCTTACCCGTGACGAAACAGATAATCCTGTTCCTTGCAAATCGATATTGATAATTCCTTTCGGTAAATTACAGGTACGAAGCATACAGTGACCAGCTACGCCATAATCCAGGTCAACAGAACAATTCTGTCCTGATTTAAGGAAGGATAGTGGGTCTGATATTCCCAGAAGACTCGGATCACAACTGATGTTGGTAAACGTTTTATCATCCGCTATTACCCGTAATTGCTAAAAAAGAAGAAGAAGAAGAGAGAAAGGAAAGAACAGGATGAAGAATTATTTAATATTTTAAAATATTATGGCCACATTCGACTGTCAGGGAACGACATCTGAGTATCTTCTATCAGGATGCTTTGCTGGTCATGTTTAAGGAGAGTTTAGTAAAAGGGCTCCATCTCAAGTGATGATGACATTGTTAAATTTACACTTGATTTGAACGGATTGTTTGTTTTTAATTAAAGATTCCAAAATAAATAGAAAAACAAAACAAAACTATAAGAAAACAATATATATGTAATCTGGCATTTATGTGTGTGTGTGTGTGTGTGTGTGTGTGTGTGTGTGTGTGTGTGTGTGTGTGTGTGTGCAGGTATGCAAAAAAATAGGAAAGAATACGTTAGATAAATAATCCGGAGTTCTTTAGTATTTTTGTTTTTATTTTTAAAATGACAGTGCTCCATACAGAAGTCGAGCTTATATTATAATATTTTTAAAAGAAATATGATTCCTTCGCTACATAAGAGTTTTCATGTTTCAAAAACGAGAGCCGGGACCCTCAATATAATTATTGAAATTAAGTTGAATTAAGGTATCTAGTCTCGTTTCATCCTCAAGCGAAAATTTAGGAATAAGCTATCTTGTGGTTTGCGCGTGTCTCTTGCAACATTAGTTACTATGGAAACAGTTGGGGGCGGCCATATTGGTTAGGTGGTCGAAGAGTTAAGGGTTAATTTTTATCTACAGACCAGTCACCTACGGAAAGTTTATGTCAGGTTATGGTGAGGTCCATATTTCAAATCTGATAGTAGCGGTCGCTGTCTAGTTAGTCTAAAGCGAAAGATATTTTATGGCGTTGTGGCAGGTCGTTAAGTGTCGAGAGGATTGTGTTTTATTATTATCTATCTATTAATCTCTTTATTTATTTGTTTATTCAAATGGCTATTTCTTATACAAACGTGTTGGACTGGATTACAGTTTGTTTTTTGACGACTTCACAAAGGATTTTTCTATTTAATGATTGGGCTAAGCTTTTAAGACTTTTATTAAACTATGGAATTTAAGTGTTTATCTGTTTTTTATGTTAATTATTTAATGCGAAAATTTGTTGATGTCGGCAAAAAAACGTTAACTCCTGCCTATGGTTTAATAACTTTTCATTATTTAGAAACTTAATGATGTGTAATTTTTCATGTAGGCATAATGGGCATGGGTCATCCCAGGTTTTACGAGTTCTTCTATTTATTATTTTCCATTTTACTTTTGGTGTTTTATTCGTTTCTTTTAAATGCCAGAAATATTGGGATAAAGATGTCTGATTTCTATTTTGAATATTGTTGAAGGAGCTCTTGTGTTGTCTCCATCTAATTTTAAATTTATTCTTCGTTGACCGAATGTATATCCTGTCAGTGTTAGGACTCAATGGATGAGATAGTGCATTGGTATACCACGGATTTTGTGAGGCATTTATTTTCTAACGGGCAGTCTTTAGGGTTGCTACAATCACATAATTTTTCATTATTTTTGTCTAATTGCAGTTTAGGAGTTTTATTGATACTGTTTGCCAAACTGCAATTAGACAAAAATAATTATCGTTTATTTTATATTAATTTTTGGTTTGGTCTTTAATCAACTAATGGTTTTTATTTAGACTATACCGTCATGTTTTTTCAATTTTTTTTATACTTGTATTCTGACTGGTCGTCATAGGTTACGTATTGAGGGGGTTTGATTTGGATTTGAATTTTCCCAAAAATTCTTTATTTCACAATCAACTCCATCACTTGATAAGACACCAAAAGTGTTGAAACAAAACGTCTATCTTTGTAGTGATGTTATAACATATTTATGTTATCATTTTTGCATATATATATATATATATATATATATATATATATATATATATATAATTGGAGGCCCTGAAAGAGTCTTGTGATTCGAAATAGCTATTCGATTGAGGTAACTTTTGTTTTTATTCTATGTAATTTATATGCTCTGTCATAAGAAATACAATGATCTCTTTTCGTAGATCAGTTTTATTATTTCAAAAAGGGTGTTCCAGTAACGTAGAGCGATTTTAATGTGAATTACGTTTAATCGTCTAATGCTTTTTTCTTTTTCTTTCAGATTGGGCGGGCATTTGGGCGATATTATTTTTCACACATAATTGCCATGACTTAAATGGCATGATCTAATAGAGAAATAAATAAATTTTCCCAAGTAAGACTGATTTATTTGCTGCTGAATCTGGTCCGTCTTAATGAAATTTTTGAATATATATATATATATATATATATATATATATATATATATATATATATATATATATATATATATATATATATATATATATATAGTCAAACCTAATGGTCCAGACAAACGTACCAAGGTTTCACTTAGGCAGATCGTCAGGGTCGACCCTGACTATCTGCCTAAGTGAAACCTTGGTAAGTTTGTCTGGCTCATTAGGTTTGACTAGGTTTTCTCTACGTTTCTATCGAGCTCTTTAGTTAGTTGTTTACTCGTATCGGGTTTTTTTCTTTGGGCCTTGAAGCTGTATCTGTGCAATTATTTTCGACAGACTTTCATGTTCCTGGCTCTTTCTTTTTTAAACCTTTTTTTCCCTTCGTGATTGATTTGGCTATTGTTAAATCAAGAATTCGAAGGTTTTTCGACACGAGTATAGTTACCTATATATATATATATATATATATATATATATATATATATATATATATATATATATTTACAAGTCTAGGATTGGTGTATACGGAATAAATTCCAATAACCAACAATTACTATTCTTAAAAGAATGCTCAATACAGAATGGAGAATATATAATTGTTTATTTAAAAATTATAACATAAATATGTTATAAAATCACAACAAAAATAGCCATTTTGTTTCAACACCTCCGGTGTCTTAGGTGTTGAAACAAAATGGCTATTTTTGTAGTGATTTTATAACATATTTATGTTACAATTATTAAATAAACAATTATATATATATATATATATATATATATATATATATATATATATATATATATATATATATATATGCCACACATTATGAAATGGACAAAGTCCGACAATTATTTAAAGACATTTTTATGTTTAACATTCTTTTTATAGATACAAGTATTTAAGTAAATGCTCTGTTTATAATAAACAGTATTAAATAACATTTACCGGCCTGAAAATTTCTATGAAAATTCCTCGGACATTCAGGCCCGTAAATGTTATTTAATACTGTTTATTATAAACAGAGCATTTACTTAAATACTTGTATCTATAAAAAGAATGTTAAACATAAAAATGTCTTTAAATAACATATATATATATATATATATATATATATATATATATATATATATATATATATATATATATATATATAGGGGTAATGGTAGAACAATTACGACTCAGTAGTGAAACCCTTGATAAAAAATATATGATTCCTTATGCGGACCTGAAAACTGATATAAAGATATACATAAGACAGGAGTTCCAGGAGCTTTTGACTGACACCATAAATAAGAAAGCTTCGTACAAAAGACCCTGTTTTTGGTGAATGGTGTTAGGTGTCCAGAAATGGAAGAAAGCCTGAGTAATGTTGGATCCGCTTAAAATATTTCTTATTTGGTGATGTTAAATTTTAATTTTTTAATTTGAAATTTCTGATTTTTAATTTTATCTTAAATAAAATTATCTTTAAATTTTCTTTATTTTATTGCGATTTTTTAACTTTAATCATCTAATGCTTTGTATTTAAATTCTTTTCTTTTACGGCATATCAACACCTCAATGGGTTATTTAATGCCGACAAAATTTTTATTGCTGGTAATATTTTGTTTTGTCAAAAAATCTATCTCTGGTAATATTTTTCCTTCAAAAATGTATTGCTCGTAATAGTTTTTTTGTTTTTTTTTCTTCAAAAATTTATTCCTGGAAATAATTTTTTTTACAAAGTATTTCTGGTATTAAAAACTGTTTTTACACTTTCATCGAGTTTTTACCCCAGTTTTGGAGTTGACTATTTTCCCCTAGCTGGGACCGTAACAGATGCTACCACCCCGGGTCAGGGTGGACCTAGGAACACCAGCAATTAAGAGGTGGTTCCACGCTCCTCAAACCTCCTGATCAGAGGCCTTGCTGCTGGGGGTAGTTTATCGTCTTACCCAGGACAGGATTTGTATTTAGAATATACTCGTCATGTTTTTTGAATTTTCATATACTTGTATTCTGATTGGTCATCATAGGTTACGTATTGAGGGGGTTTGATTTGGTTTTGAATTTTTAAAAAATAATCTTTTTATTTCGCTATCCACACCATCACTTGACAAGACCCCAGAAGTTTTGAAACAAAATGGCTATTTTTGTAGTGATGTTGTAACATATGTATGTTATAATATTTTGTAACTGCTCCACGGAGGTATTTTCGCTAATTCCCAAACTACAGGAATTTAAAGGTGCCACTAGATCGGCATCTCAGTCCCACCCTTTCGCTGTCGAATCGGTTATATGAAGCCGTCTCATCTACTCCAATATCTTCATGTCTCGCACTTCCCGTCTGTGCAATCCCCTTTCTCTTACTTGCTTTCCTGATAGCTACAATCTCCAACTATTCAAATGCAATGTCAATCGACATCTCCAGGTGCGCTGATCTATTCCTCGTTCTTCTTTTCATACTTTCTTCTTTCACGCCTCTTTCCTCTTGTTGCCATTCATTGTAGCCCCTGGCGTGCTGGTGACACTCCCGCCTTGCTTGGGGTGAAAAGTTTGTGTTTTTTCTGAACAAATACTATATATATATATATATATATATATATATATATATATATATATATATATATATATATATATATATATATGGGTGTAATGGTTAGCAAGCTTGTCACGCTTGAACAATTACGTCTGAGTAGTGATTTCGATCCTCATTGGGTGGCCCTACTTTCTGCCTTGTGCCACATCTAATTTACGCTTGGAAAATCACTATATATATATATATATATATATATATATATATATATATATATATATATATACATATATATATAATCTGACATTGTATAATTTATATTTGAACTTTTAAAAAAATGTTCGATCAGTCTAAAACCAAAGAGTCCCTCGAGGTAGCGGATGACGGAATATGTTTGTTGTAACGACATAAGAGGTGGAAGTAAATTCAGTTTATAAGGATATGTAGGATAGACAACGGCAAGCACTAGATGCTGTAGAGTTTAAGGACGAAGTGCATATCATGATCAATAATCCCGTAAACAATGTACTGTAGCCGTGGCAGAAGTGGTGTGTCTTGGCGAAAAGTCTCTGATAGAGCCCAACACTCCCACATTTATGGTCGGAACGCTTAATGCGGGGAGCTAGAGAGATATACAGAGAAAGTAAATATAAGTAAATAAAAGCGATTAACTTACGAAAAGGTCCAAACGTATTTTGCGATAAAATATAACACCTGGCTTGATCCCCTTCCAAACGGGGATGGAACAAGAGTAATAAGTATATGGCGGGAATATTGAGTAATTGTCGCGAATTAGCGTAATGTATTCTCGCGGATAGTTTGTGTTCATTTTGTAGCAATAAACTTTCAGCGAAGGTTTCGTACCCATCCCCGGCCTGACCAGATAATGACCATCTGAGCTGGCATTATTGCAGATTTTGATATCCCGACAGCTGGTTAATTCTAAGGAAAAAAAAAGCAAGAAGGATATTTTTAGAAGCAGTAAACAAAGCCAAGGAATGGCATAAAATATATAATTTTAAATACAAACATTAAAACAAATATAACTAGGCAAAAATAACCAAACAGAGTTTGTACAAAATGAAACTCCCGATAATATTTTCAAGATTCCTTATACACACCGGTAAAATAAAATTCTGGCTATAAAAAGGAACTCGAGTGGTGCAAGCGAGCAATAGTTTTCTTAAAATATTGGAATGATGGAGGTGGAATTAAATTATTTTTATACACCGAATTAATGATAATATCAATACTTTCGGAGCCCGGAACATTAGTAAATAAATTCTCTATGTCAAGTGACGCAAGAATTCCTTCGTTTATTTTTACTTTTGTGCCTTTAAGTAATAATTTTTTTAACTAAGTTCATAAGTAAAATTTAGGAGGGAATTTTGTCGAAATGAGCTTTCAGATTTTCTATTTCTTACTTGCTTTCAGCCAAAATAAAAAATATCGTCAACATAACGAACATATATTTCAGGTTTAATAACTTTAGTAAAAACCCTGTTTTCAAAATAGGACATATAATAATTGGAGAAGCACGGCCCGAGAGGGCTTCCCATACTTACTCCATCAGTTTGTGTGTAAATAGTACCATTTTGGCTATAAAAAGGTACTCTAGTGATGCAGGCAAGCAGTAGTTTTCTTAAAATATTGGGTTGGATTGATGGAGGTGGAATTAAATTATTTTTAAACACCGAATTAATGATAACATCAATAGTTTCGGAGACGGGAACATTAGTAAATAAATTCTCTACGTCATGTGACGCAAGAATGCCGTGGTTTGTTTTTAATTTTGTGTTTTTAAGTATTTGGAGGAATTCATGGGTAGATTTAATGCTATAGTTAGTAGGGAAATATGGGGTAATAATATCATCGAGAAATGAGTTTATTAAAATATTTCTTTAGAGATGCAGTGGTGTTCCTATCCAATTTAGTAAATTTAGACGGATCATCAGTGTGATAGTGAAGTTTTTTGCGATAATCCAATTTATCCAAAATTACGTAAATATTTTCAAGATCCCTTATACGGACCGGTAAAATAAACAGTTACATTCAACAAGAGTTGCAGAAGCACTGGACCGACAACGCAAATAATAAGTTCCTCAGAATCAAACCATTCCTAGGTGGATATAAACAAATGTCTACAAAAAGAAGAAATGACGTGGTAACACTGGCTCGAATACACATAGGCCACACAAGCCTCACCCATTCATACTTGTTGCAGAATGAAAATCAATCGACGTAGAGCTTTATTTGGCATAAACATGATCTATCTCCATTCTGTTTCGATCTAGGAAAGATGTACAGATATATTTAACAGAACTAAATCTAGTTATACACAATTTAGCGATCATGTCTCTTTGGAAGCATGAATGACATATCAGATTATTTTCCGTAGTATGTTCCCGTTTCTTTCTGCGGTAATCTGGTTGTCCACCAACGCTATATAGATCAGCCTGTCCGGCTATTCGACCCAGAGTTACAGAGAGAAGGGATCGATTCCCAATGGAGGATTACTGTATCGAATTCGACTGAAATTCGAACTCGGCTCTATGGTTTCTATATCCAAGACGTTACCAATTACACCGCCCGCACATCCTTTATTTGCACTTGGTTTCCTAGGCAGAACTATGAAGATGGACCAACTAAGTACTTCCGGTATATCGCAAATTCATTTATTGCTTCTTGTCGATGTTGAAATCGTCTTATTCTGAGAGCATCTCCATAACAATCTGAAATTCTTCTTTGTTCGTATCACTATGAATATTTTGAAGAGTTTTATTTTTAAGAAATGCTTTAATATTTTAAAGATCGACACACGTTTCAAATTCGATAATATATAACATTGTTTGGCTGTCAGTTGAAATTCAATTTAAATGCTCAGATGTCCTTTATACGGTCTTCTAGTTAATCAATTCAAACATTAACGCCTCGTCTTGGGAGACTGGACACACTCCCTTTATGCAATACTTTAAATGTAGACTGTATATAACTTACTATTTCGCTATCTTATCGGTCTGTCGGATTCCGATCCATATTTGATCCCAAGTCACAATTTAATTAGTATTACTTACTCTCGTGATTTCAACACCACATAAGAACCAGGGAACAAATAATACTAGTTTGTTTCCACTCGACATGCTATTTCTAATTATCTACGAATATATATATATATATATATATATATACACACATATATATATATATATATATATATATAGAGAGAGAGAGAGAGAGAGAGAGAGAGAGAGAGAGAATATATATATATTCTCTCTCTCTCTCTCTCTCTCTCTATATATATATATATATATATATATATATATAGGGGTTATAATTATTTACTCATAGTTATAATACCACGAAAATATATAACATTGTTTTGTTTTGCATTCAGTTGTAATTCACATTAAACGCTCACGCCATCCTCTGTTTTTTCAATTCAAACATTAATGTTTCATCTTAGAAGATCAGACACATTCCCATTATGCAAAACCCAACTTCAACAAATATGACAGGATGAAGTTCTTTAGTTATATCACGGATTCATTCATTGCTTCTGTGATCTTGTTGATGCTGAAAACGTCTCAGACTAAGACCATCTCAAGTACAATCTCAAATGGTTCTTTGTCCTGTTTCATCATGTCCAAGATCGACATTCGTTTCAAATTGACTTCAGTTATAATTCATAATAAACGCTTATATTTCCCGATACTCACTTCTTGTTAATCACTTCAAACTTTAATGTTTCATCTTGGGAGATCAGACACGCTCGTTTTAAGCAATGGCTCACTTCAGCAAATATGACACGATGAATGTATTAAATTCTTCACGTATATCACCAATTCATTTACTGCTTTTGTGATCTTGACGATCTTGAAATCGTCTAACACCGAGAGCATCTCTAATACAATCTCAAAAGAATCTTTGTCCAACTTTGGACATTTCTTTCAAATTAGATAATATATAAACGGTGTTTTGCCTTCAGTTGAAATCCTGTTTAACGCTCGCTCTATTCAAACATTGACGTCTCATCTTCGTCATCTTACCTCCCTTTAAGTAATATTTCACTTGAAGACGAACTACGGAAATTATCAACTTCAGCATTGTATGGCACAATGTCGATTTACTGTATACATGTTCAACTAAACATGTTTAGGGATAGTGGTAAATATCGCCCAGTCACACTTGTTTTTATTTCACCCATCTGCCCATCTGAAGGACAAGACTGAGGAAGGTCAAAGATGGAGATTGATAGCAATTTTCTTGTTAGAGTGTCCTTGATAAAGTTTGCTCTTTTCCTGTTTCCGGTGTAATTCAGATTCGCGCTCTGTTCATCTGAAGTGTTATGTGTCTCATTAAGCTGATATCCGATGGAGTTCGCATTCATTGGCACCTGGTTTATTAGGAAGAACTACGAAGATGTTTCTATTAAATTCTTCCGATATGTTAGTAATTCATTTATTGTTTTTGTCATCTTGTTGATGCTGAAAACGTTCATGGTTGAGAACATCCCTATTACAATCTCAAAGGCTTCTTTGTTACGATTCATCTTGTTCAAGATCGGTAATCGTTTCAAATTGGATATAATATACACGTTGCTTTGGCTTCAGTTGTAATTCATAATAAACGCTACCATTCCTGAAACAGTCTTCTTGTCAGTTTATACAATCATTAGTGTCTCATCTTGGGGGATCAGACACACTCCGTTTATGCAATACTTAACTTGTAGACAATGTACGGTAATTATAGATTTCAGCAAGTATGACGCAAGGTCGATTCACTGTGCACAAATTCAACTCTACAGGTTTGTTGATAGTGGTAATTATAACCTAGTAATTATAACCTAGTCACACTAGTTTTAATACATCTATCAGCTCGTTCTTACTAAAGCTACTCCATTAAGTTCTGCATTGTAAGTGAAATCTCCAAGAAGCATAATCGCTTCACTTATGCTGTATCTTGTATGAATAATAAAAAACGATTGCTCACGACCAGTGTAATACATGTAATACATGTTTAATGTATTTTGAATGTAGCAATCCGACGTAGGAAGTAATTTGTCCAATGTAACAGCACCAATGCCTCGTAGCACCTATTCAGGAATTCTTAAGTTCTTCTATATCAGAGGTTGGCAGGTAATATTTGGGAAGAGTAGGAAAACGTACTTTTGCAGGTCTCCTCATCTGACAGGTTAGCAGTAGATCTTCCGAAAAAAAATGGCCGCCTTTATACACATCCGGTCGAATATTTCTAGTCTTCTGATTGGTTAATCTTCTATGGGTGTACTATAAAATGAGTCAGCTCATTTTGGTTTACTCACTAGGACACAAAATAATGTAACAACTAGAAGCAGAGGAGAGTAATTGATTTGCTTTTCAAGAAGGCAAATACAACAAAAGTTCGATTTAATGTGGACTTCTACATGCACTACGTATTGACAACGCCGAAAATATCCCTGCCCGTCTTCCAGTGGAATAAAGACGTCAAGAAAACACGTGTCCTAAATTCCTGGTACAATGGGGAGATACTGCCCAGTGGTTGAATCTCAAGTGTTTAAAAATGTCATTAGGCTTACCTTCTTTAATACTAGTTGGACACTGTCAGATAATAGGCTTCACACATCCCACATGATTGCTTCTGACAACGCCCCATATCAATCACCTAAAGAGAGAGAGAGAGAGAGAGAGAGAGAAAGTAAGAGATAGAGATAGAGAGATAGTAAGAGAGAATGAGTAAGAGAGAGAGTAGGGGAGTTAGAGTAAAAGAGATTAAGAGAGGGAGTAAGAAAGGGAGTAAAAGAGGAAAGAATGAGTAAGAGAGATATAAAGAGAGAGTAAGAGAGAGAGATAGACAAAGATTGAAATTTCCCGGCCCTTTCTGCCAGTGGGATAAAGACGTCAAGAAAACTCATGTCCTAAATTCCTGATGCAATGGGGAGATACTGCCCAGTGGTTGAATCTCAAGAGTTTAAAAATGTCATTAGGATTACCTTCTTTAATACTAGTTGGACACTGTCAGATAATAGGCTTCACACATCCCACATGATTGCTTCTGACAACGCCCTAAAGAGAGAGAGAGAAAGTAAGAGATAGAGAGAGAGTTAGTAAGAGAGAGTGAGTAAGAAAGAGAGAGTAGGAGAGTGAGAGTAAAAGAGATTAAGAGAGGGAGTAAGAAAGGGAGTAAAAGAGGAAAGAATGAGTAAGAGGGATAAAGAGAGAGATAAAGAGAGAGTAACAGAGAGAGAGAGAGAGAGAGACAAAGATTGACATTTTCCAGCTCTTTCTGCCAATCGGGATAAAGACGTCAAAGAAACGTATGTCCTAAATTTTTGGTGCAATGGGGAGATACTGTCCCGTGGTTGAATCTGAAGTCCTTCAAATATATCATAGGTTTACCTTCTTTAAGACAGGTGTAGTTCGACACTATCGGATGACAGACTTCACATATCCCACATGGCCGGTTCTGACAAGGCCCCAGAACAATGGTCTAAAACGAGAGTGAAAGAGAGAATTTCCTTAAGTGCGACAGAATGGTTCAGAAGGGCAAAAAGAAATTCGTTCATAAGGGCACAAAAGAAATTCAAGGATGTGTATATATATATATGTGTCCATATATATATATATAGAGAGAGAGAAAGAGAGAGAGATAGATAGATAGATAGATAGATAGATAGATATATGTGTGTATATATATTTATTTCCATATATATATAGATATATGTGTGTGTATATATATATGTCCATATATATATATATATATATATATATAGATAGATAGATAGATAGATAGATAGATAGGGAGATAGAGAGATATGTGTGTGTGTATATATATATATATATATATATATATATATGTGTGTATAAAGATATAGATGTGTGAGTATATATATATATGTGCATATAGATATATACATATGTGTGTGTATATATATACATATCTATGCCCATATATATATATATATAGATATAAATATAGATATAATGTGTGTATATATATATACATATGTTCATATATATATATATATATATATATATATATATATATATATATATATATATATATATATATATATATATTCACATTTCAACCAAAAACGTTTCTTTTCTTACGATTAAATGCAATGTAAAAGAGTGATATTTTAACATCCATGTAGATACCATAACAGCTTTCAAAGGTAAGTTTATTGTACAAAGTAACCAAAAAAAGTTGTCCGTTTTTTGATTAGTCATTGAATGAAGTTGAAATATATACGAAATGCGTGTAGCAATTGTTTTCAAATTCGGACAGCTGGAAGTAGGAACATCAGACGTCATAAAAAACATGCGCATCGTGCCCGGCCATCAGTTATAAGCCGGACAGCTGTGAAAAGGATGGAAGTGTCTAGAAATCTCGTTCGGGGCAGTTTGCTTTACGACTTCAAAGTGGGCTTATCAGCAGCTGCATCAAGTCGCCGCATATGTCAAGGGTTCGGGGATAGTGCTGTGGATGAACGTACTGCAAGCCAGTGGTTTCGAAAATTCAAGTCGGGCGATTTGTCTCTCCATGATGAGCCTCGCAGTGGACGACCACAGGTCTTGAATGACGGAGTCATGAAGGCGGCCATTGAAGAGGACAGTAGTCTAACGTGTGGTGAACTTGCAAGACAGTTCAACGTTTCCGATGAAACAGTTAGACTTCATCTGCACCGCTAGGTAATTAGGAAGTACGTGTGTATGTATGTACGTATATATGTGTATGTTTGTGTGTGTATGTGCATACTAGTTCCATGTAACTTGGGAAGTATGTGTGCAGAAATCATGGAAAGTAATGCATACCTGCATTGAAACATTAAAAGATCCCTTTTAAAAAACCATGGTATGAGTGTTAAACCCTGAAATAAATGTAGGCTACCTGAAACCGTTACCCAATTTGGGATGCTTGATGCGCGCACGTGTGACCCCCCCCCCTGTTGACACATGAGCTCACATGACCACGGAGCGTGAATGGGCCAATCAGCAGCGCAAGCATTACGCATCGCGCGAGCCACGCGTGACTAATAACACTAATCTGATTAACTTTTGGAGCGCAAAACTTTTGCATCCGAAACCAAAATATGGCCATTCTTGTCCTTTTTTATTCACTTATAAGCAATTAAATCCGACTTTTTTCTAATATTAATTCTGATATGAAAAGTGCTCATGAACGCACACAATTACGCAAGCGTGCGTCCGATCAAAAATGAAAAAAGGATAATACTGATTTAAATATTGACTTAAATCAATTTTTGGTGCCGTCAAAACCTCCACAGGACCATTAACAGCAACTGTGTCATATTTGGTTGAAATTGGTTGAAAAATGTAGGAGATCCGACCAAACATATAAAAACGCACACACACACTTACACATTCTGCCTTTTATATATGTATAGATATATAATATATATATATATATATATATATATATATATATATATATATATATATATATATATATATATATATATATAATCGCTGGCTACTCTTGTTTTCTAAGCATGGCTGTCTGCTAGTGTGCCTAGCCAATCCCTATCACAGACACCTGATCAAGCGCTCGGATATACGGAATATATAGACAATTTATATATATATATATATATATATATATATATATATATATATATATATATATATATATATATATATATATATTATGTATATTGTCAGGAATTTGGTCCAATATTTTAATTTTAGTCCAAATTTATCAGTTGATCTTCTATTTAAAATACATACTTTTCTCTCGGAACAACTGTAACCTCATATATATATATATATATATATGTGTGTGTGTGTGTGTGTGTGTGTATCAGTGGCGAAATGTGACTTTTAGTCCATTATGAAGCCCAAACGACAAAGTAGAGAGTGGGGTAATGGAAACCTAGGAAATTATTGCATTGTTTTGTTGACAAAGTAACAGGCATAGTAAATAGAATTTGTTCAGAGTGGCACATTCTGCACTCCACTCATGTTGACCTTGTGTCACATCTCATCTCAGTGGTGGGACCGGGTAAATACCAGTCATTTGGAGTCAGGCGGTTCACTTCCTGGCTCCGATTGTCAAGCTCTCTGTCTTCGGTCAGAGGGAGACTCGATCGTCAATCTGTCTACAGGCAGAAACTCGGCTGAGAAAAAAACAGGCAATCTAACCGAGCCGCCTTTGCGGGAACTGGATAAATTTTGACCAATGGCCTGCTTGGAAACTCTCGAGTTCTCCACAATAATCTTGACCTTGTGTCACATCTCATCTCAGTGGGGAAACTTGGAAAATACCAACCGTTGGAGTCAGGCAGTGCGCTGCCTGACTCGCGGCTGTCAAGATTTCTGTCTTCGTGTGAACTCCGCTGCGAAGAATAGACAATCAATGTACCCGAGCCCGTGTGTGCGAGGGCTGTGTAAATTTTGCCAATTGGTCCGATAAGGACACGCTCGGGTCCCCACAATAATCTTGACCTTATGTCAAATCTCATTTCAGTGGGCAGATTTGAAACGTTGAAGTCAGGCAATGTACTACCTTGCACGCGACAGTCAAGATCTCTGTATTCGGGTAGAGTGGAACTGTCTACGGACGAGGTCTCGGGTGAAAAGAATGGACAACCAATGTGCCAGAGCCCGCCCTTTGACAATTGGCCCGAGCGGACACGCTCTGGTTCCCCACAAATATCTGGGCCTTGTGTCATATCTCATCTTATTGGAGTCTGGGTAAATACCAACCTTTTTGGAGTCAGCCTTCAGACTAATATAGGCGTCACGGCAAGTAGCCGTAGAATTACTTATAACCGCTACGAAACGCGTTATAGCAGTAACTGAATAAATGTTTCGGAAGAGGACATCCCGCCATCCACTCATACTGTATGTCAACGTTATTTGGATTCTTGGATTGTTTGGAATAAAAAATAAAGATGACATTCCTTATTACCCACTTCGGTTTTGGTTTGCAATTCAAATTTTCGCTTCTGACTTCCAAGAATTATAATATTCTTTTTCTCTTCGGAGTTTCGCGTTGCAATAGGTCGCCAAAATAGAGCGGGAACTGAGCTAATTGACTTTTTGCCATCCTGTGCGTGAACGGAAACATGATGAAACATACTGGGAAATAATTTATATCCTATATAATATATGGCCAGAACGGGCTTGTCAAAACCAAGGAGTTGGATAAAAAAATGAATCATAATGTTTTTGTAAATAGGAAGAAAGAGGAGAGAAATTTACAACTAAGAGAAAATGAGTGAGAGAAGAGAAAGACAAAGAGAAAAATAAATTGAGGGGGCGGACAGAGTAAATGATTGCAGGAGAGAAATTAAGATGAAAAACTTTCAAATTCGTGTAGACATCGGTTGACCAAATTTTCATTCGCCATCTCTATCATTCATTTCTTATTATTTTCTTCGTTTCTTTTTCTTTCTTTATTTCTTTCTTTTCCTTTCTTTATTTCTTTTAATGAATCCTTTCTCATTTTCTTTCTTTTTATGAAACGTAATTTATACTTTCTTCCTTTCTTTTTATGAATCCTTTCTCATTCTTTCCTTTCTCATTCTTTCTTTCTTGTTGAGAAAGTGTTCTTGTTCTTTCTTTCTTCTTACGAATCCTTTCTCTTTCTTTCATTCTTTCTTTCTTTCTTTCTTCTTTCTTCCTTTTTTATGAATCCTTTCTCATCCTTTCCTTTTTATAAATGCTTTCGAATTCTTTCTTTCTTTTTGAAAATGTTTTCTTATTATTACTTCTAAACTAAAGAAAGAAATAAAGAATGAGAAAGGATCCCTAAATACAAAGAAAGAAACGAAGAAAAATATGAAAGGATTCATAAAAAGAAAGAAAGTAAGAAAGAGAGAATAAGAAAGGTTTCTTCACATAAAATAATGAAAGAATGAGAAAGGATTCATAAAAAAGAAAGAAAGAAAGAATGAGAAAGGATTCATAAAAAAGAAAGAAAGAAAGAATGAGAAAGGATTCATAAAAAAGAAAGAAAGAAAGAATGAGAAAGGATTCATAAAAAAGAAAGAAAGAAAGAATGACAAAGGATTCATAAAAAAGAAAGAAAGAAAGAATGAGAAAGGATTTATAAAAAAGAAAGAAAGAAAGAATGAGAAAGGATTCATAAAAAAGAAAGAAAGAAAGAATGAGAAAGGACTCATAAAAAAAGAAAGAAAGAAAGAATGAGAAAGGATTCATAAAAAAGATATAAAGAAAGAATGAGAAAGGATTTATAAAAAAGAAAGAAAGAAAGAATGAGAAAGGATTTATAAAAAAGAAAGAAAGAAAGAATGAGAAAGGATTTATAAAAAGAAAAGAAAGAAAAAACATCGAAAGAATGAGAAAGGATTCATTAAACGAAACAACAAAAGAATAAGAAAGGATACATGAAAAGAAAGAAAGAAAGAAAGAATGAGAAAGGATTCATGAAAGAAAGAAAATAATAAAAGGAAGGAAAATGAGAAAGTTGTTGGGGATGTGTGGTGTGTCAGAAAGTATCAGAAAGTTAAATTGCTTGAAGATTCAGAAATCGGTGTGTTCGATAATTTTTCATCCGCAACAAACAATACAAGACAGAACGTAATGGTTCAAAATATCAAATTTGAATTTATTTGTTTTGATGTACATGCATATAAGCTGAAGGTTTGATAGAGTTACGTCTCTTAGATTTGGGAAATATTTGTACCGGAGCTCACAATGTTGAATTAATTATTAAACTGTAGTTTTAGAAGAATAAAGTTCCTGTTGCATGTTAGGAATTGTGTATTGGAAATGTTCTTAAGAGTTCAGAAGAGTTAAGAATTCGTACTTGCGTGAATGTTGGTAATGTTCTTTAACGTCTGACCGCAGGGTCAAGACGGGAGTTCTTGCGGGTCACATTTTGGCAGCAAGGAATGAGACGCAAGAGATACTGTAGAGACGAATGAAATGAATGAAGAGAGAGCAAGAGATCAAGAGACAGAGAACCACTCGTGTTTTGTTTATATAAGATGGTGTATCACGTGACATGCTCAGAGCTTACTAAGCGGGAAAATATTATTCCTCGCATGCAGGATATCTGATTGGTCGGAATTGACCAATCAACGATCTAGTTTTGAGAAGATTAGCCAATGAATGCTTGTCGCATGATCTGTATGTGTGTGATGGTGATGATAATTACTACAGGGGAAGAGTGCATTTCCCCGCCGGGGGGGGGGGGTAACTAGCAAATGTGGAAGGTTCCACAAAGTATTTATAAAAAGAAAGAAAAAACAACTAAAGAATGAGAAAGAATTCATGAAAAGAAAGAAAGAAAGAAAGAAAGAAAGAATGAGAAATAAACCATGAACGAAAAAATAAAGAATAACAAATGATTCATAAAAAGAAAGAATGAAAATAATGAGAAAGGTTTAATAAAGGGAAAGAAAGAGAAAGGATTCATGAAAAATGAATGAAAGAAATAAAGAGAATGGATTCATAAAAAGAAAGAAAGAATGAGAAAGGATTCGTAGAAAGAAAGAAAGAAAGAGAGAGAGAAAGAATGAGAATGGATTCATAAAAATAAAGAAAGAAAACGAGTGAGAAAGGATTCATGAATAAGGAAAAAAAAGAAAGAACAAGAATGGATTCATAAAAAGAAAGAGAGAATGAGGAAGATTCACAAAAAGAATGAGAGACAAATGAGAAATGCTTCATAAAAAGAAAGTAAGAAAGAAAGAAAGAAAAAGGTTTCATAAAAAGTACTTCTTCGTTCGTCCATTAATTTAAATATTTGAATGAAAAATACAATAGTTTTTGATAATACAAATTATATGAAATCATGTTTATCCATGTCTGTTCATATCTATCTGTCTCTATCTATCTATCTATCTATCTATCTATATCAGTCTTTTCGTATCTATCTATCTATCTATCTCAGTCCGTTCACATCTATCTATCTATCTATCTCTCCATCTATCTATCTATCTATCTATCTATCTATCTCAGTCTTTTCGTATCTATCTATCTATCTATCTATCTATCTATCTATCTATCTCAGTCTGTTCATATCTATCTATCTATCTATCGATCGATCTCAGTCTGTTCATATCTATCTATCTATCTATCTATTTCAGTCTTTTCGTATCTATCTATTTATCTTTCTATCTCAGTCTTTTCATATCTATCTATCTATCTATCTCAGTCTGTTCATATCTATCTATCTATCTATCTATCTCAGTCTGTTCATATCTATCTATCTATCTCAGTCTTTTCGTATCTATCTATCTCAATCTGTTCATATTTATCTATCTATCTATCTATCTATCTCAGTCTTTTCGTATCTATCTCAGTCTGTTCATATCTATCTATCTATCTATCTCAGTCTGTTCATATCTATCTATCTATCTCAGTCTTTTCGTATCTATCTATCTATATCAGTCTGTTCATATCTATCTATCTATCTATATATCTATCTATCTCAGTCTGTTCATAACTATCTATCTATATATCTATCTTTCTTTCTTTCTTTCTTCCTTAATTCGCCGAAAAAACATCATAACATAGTTAAAAAGGCCGCAAATTTAATGAAAACAAAAAGGTTTTATCATCAACGTGTTTGTTATTATTAACTGGAATGACTAAAGTATTTTTTTAATTATTTTTTAAAATCTTTTAATCCTTTCTAGCAAGTTCGAAATTTTGGTTAAAAATCTTCTTTTTATTTTTACCACTGTGGTCACGTAATATTACCACTAGTCTTTTTAGCATCCTTTTTCAGTTTAAAACACATTCATTTCTAAATTCTTGCAAAATTTTTTAGTGAAACGTTCAGAACTTATTACAAATGAGTGAAATTAGTTTCGAAATATCTGCTATTAGGAAGTCATAGAAAATGTTTTTTACATTTGTTATCCTCCCCTTTATTGTATTTGATGGAAAATCGAAAAATTCGACTTCTGTGCAATTTTGTGATTATATTAGTTAAAGGCAGAAAACTTTGAAGAATGTAAATCATCAATTTTATTGGTAAACTAGCAGCATGGCCCGGCGTTGCCCGTGCTTGATTCAAAAATCGTACGACTCATACAGCAATCTTTATCACTTGACTTAAAATATTTTTGCCCTTCCTTGCCTTTAAAGGAGTGCCCTTTGCCGTGCTAATGTTGCTACATGCCTTACTTCTTGCCTATCTCACGCTGCAAATCTTTTCTAAGTTCTATACTAAACATTAAATCTGTTACGAAAAAAGAACTAAACAAAATGAACACAAAACGATCAGCTTTAAAAAAAAGGACTCGTAACTGGAAAAACCGGATGAAAAAAGAATGTTAACAACAAATACTTTTTCACACCCCACCCAGTTCTGCGGAATCAGAATCAACGTTGAGTTTAAGCAAGCGAATGAGCCAATTGGAGTAAAGTGCCATGCAGATTTAAATTTTTCCCACTTATGACGAATGCAGCTATCGAGTTTTTGTTTTTTTTTGCATGCTAGTTAACATTCGTGTCAGTCAGCTGTTGGCTCTCACGCTGGCCAATAGAATCTTCCTGCCTATTCGTGGCAGCCAGCTATAGGCTCTCACTCTGGCCAGTAAAAAATGGCCGCAAACTACATGAAAACTGCCGTAGAATCATGAAAAAATTATTTCCAGTATCAATGGGAGTTGGGAAAAGCAAAGTCAGTTTTGTCCTTTACACTAACTTGGAGCATGTGCATGTAAATTTTGGTGCAAATCCGTCGAAAATTGCGGCCGTGCATTCGTAACACACACACACACACACACACACACACACACACACACACACACACACACACCCTGCCTTTTATAGATAGAGATTTCGACCTGATTTCACCTGAAACTCAGCTCTTAATTGTAAAATACACAACTCAATAAAAAGCTTTCAATTGTTTTGAAGATTAATATATATTAAGGACACTATTATCTGAGGCCAAAATATTTTTCCGATGAAAAATGAATTTTTACAAGAATTCTTTTCTTTTCTTTTTTTAATTTTAACTACAATATATGATAAATTTGTTAAATATTTTAAAATTAAGTCTGAATCTATGTATTTTTGCAAATGCTGTTATTAAAAAGATCTATTTTTACATATCAGAAATATGAAAGGTTATTGTAATCGGCGATACGATAGTATTTTCTTTTTAAATGTCTATCTATATTGAATAGGAACACTTCTTAAATCAGTCTTTAAGGAAACAGAGACAATACGAAATCATTTTCAGGTTTCACCAGCAAATTCTTGTAATATTCACTTTGCTTTTCAAATATTCCAATTATTATTTCTCCGTCAGTCGAACAGTTATAAAATCTAATTCATTTTTCTTCCTCTGAATTGTTTCTGCGCAATAGTTACATACGGGATGTTGTGGAGACCCATGATCACATACGGCACGAAGGGAACGTGAAACATGGAAGTAGAAGAAGTATCATCTCGATGAAGAAAATAAGGATGAAGAGAGATTGTAAAGGGTCAATCTTTACACAGAGAAACAAAAGACAGGAAATAGCGGAGAGCCATGATCACCTACGTCTTTGACTTATATAGCATATAAAAGAAGAACGGTAAGCATAAGGATGACATAATCAGGCCAGGAATAGATTGCAAAGGGTCAATATTTACATAGAGCTACATATGACGGGAAATTGTGGAGACCCATTATTACCTACGTTTTTAAGGTATACGTCTTATAAAAGAAGAAATAAAGGCACGTGGATGAGAGAATACTGACAGGGAGAGATGGCAAAGGGTCAAGTGTTACTGAGAGTGTGATGATCGGAACATTTGGACAGCCAGGATTGAACCCGTCTTGAAGGGAGACGACAAATGAAAGGAAAAAGAATAAATCGTAAACGTGTTTTAAATAAGGCAAATGATAAAGAAGGTGTTACCTTTTATCCCAATCGTAAATGTCTGAATAAAAATAATCCTTGGATGTGTTTAGTATGACGTATGGCGGATCGACTCTGGCGTTGTTAAATTCGCAAAAGGACATATATTCATCGTAGTTAAAAGAGAGGCACCTGCGTCGAAAGAAGCACATCTGTGCACACTGATGAATATTAGGAACTAGGGGTACGGTGTAATATTGGAATCCGTGGAGGCGTTTCCTCTTTGGAATAAAGCGTTTTTCACTGATATTACGGCACATACGTCGGATGATGTCCTGACCAGATTTATAAGGCAATATGACAAACAGAACAGCGGCAAGAGAGACATTTTTATCGTCTGATTTCGTTCGTTAGGTTCCCAGGTGTAAGTTTATTGCTCATAAAATTGATCGCCCGAACATCCAATCAGAATCGTGGTTAACAGACCAAGTACGATATTTTTTATGTTACACACACACACACACACACACACACACACACGTATATATACATATATATATATAGAGAGAGAGAGAGAGATAAAGAGAAAGAGAGATAGTTATATAGATATGATACCAAAACTTTTATTTTTTTATCAGATTTGGGGTTAACAGTGCATGTAGTCATTTTCAATCTCTCTTCACATATGCACACACACACATATATATATATATATGTGTGTGTGTGTGTGTGTGTGTGTGTGTGTGTGTAAACCACTTTCTCCTTGCTACTGTATATTTCCTTTCCCCTTATTCTCCCCCTTTTTTCTCTTTCTTTCTCTCTGACCTCCCCTCATATTCAGACTTACACTCCTTCCTTGTTTTTTTCCCTCTCATTTTCGTTTTGTCTCCCCCACTTTTTTTCCACTGTCTGGCCATTTTTTTTCAATAATTTATCATCCATTAACTGGTTTGAATAATCCTTGTATTTTTCTTTTCAGTTTCAGTCAGTTATGTGTCATGCGTGATACATGGTGAGGCGATCATGTATCTTTCGATACATGACTGACGAGGCAATTTTTTCCCCACAATATCCAAGGATATTTACCCATAGCAGTGGGGGGAGAAGTAGAGTATTCATACCTTTCCCAATAGTATTATCACGTAAGTGAATGTAATGAATTCGACTGGAATTCGAACTCGGCTCTCCGATTCCCCAATCCAGATCGCTATCTTAATTCGTATCGTTTGAAATTTGTTGCTTTGTTTAATTAAAACATTGAGCTCTATGTGTGAATCAGTTTTTAATATGTAATATTTTATATTGTTTTAATAGGATTCACTTGGACTATATACCAATCGTTATTATATATATATATATATATATATATATATATATATATATATATATATATATATATATATATAATTTATTTTAGGATATTAATATTGCTCTACTCTGTATTGAACCCTCTTTTAAATTAAATCTTATGAATGTTTGAATTGTAGTCTATTCGTTCTCATCGTACCTGTATATATATATATATATATATATATATATATATATATATATATATATATATATATATATATATATATATATATATATATATATGTCAAATTATATAACCTTAATACTGCCCTTCAAAAGTGTAAATTGTAAATTCATTTTTCGTTTCACCTTTGAAAGTGAAGTCTGAATATCCAGAAAAAATAAATTTCTCTGGTGAAATAAATTATTACAATGGAGCCTTAAAGTGGTCTGTTTTTCTTTAAATTAAATTATTCGCTCTGACTTAACATTGAGCTCTCAGGATTTCATCCTCCTTGGGATTATCCATACAGATTACCAAGATTTTTGTTACTTAACTATATATATATATATATATATATATATATATATATATATATATATATATATATATATATATATATATATATATAAAGAAAGAACAGTAAGATATATAATCCGGTGTTCTTATAGATATTTTTATTTTTACAAAATAGTGCACAAAGTAAATTTACAGAGCATTAATATTATAAATTAACTGATTTAAAATATGTTTTCTTTTCGCTACACAGTAATAACCATGTTTCAAAAATGGAAGCTAAAAGCTTCGAATTTAATTTTATAATTAAATTAAAAACATTAGTTCCATTTCATTCTCAACCGAATTTTTGATTATATATATATATATTTATATTCTAAATCCCTTCAAGACGTATATGATCATGGCTCTCCACGACACCCCCTCTGTAATTATTAACTATTTTCAGTCTCTATTCATCTTTATTCTCTTCTTCTATATGCTATTACTTCTACACTTATGTCCCACGTCCCTTCAGGACATATATGTTCATGGCTCTCCACAACATCCCCTCTGTAACTATTGACCATTTACAGTCTCTATTCATCCTTATTCTCTTCATCTATATATTATTACTTCTACACTTCCGTTCCACGTCCCTTAAAGACGTATATAGTCATGGCTCACCACAACATCCCCTCTGTAACTATTAACCAAATCAATTAAATGAACAAATTTATATAAATTCCACGTTGAGTCAAATGTTTGTTCGTATTTCAAGCTTTAATTAATAGTTTAATTAGTAGTCAAACAAATTACATGCGAAAATCGTTTATTCATCAAAATATATTCCCATGATATATTTTAAGCGTTTCATCCCAAGCAAGGCGGTAAGCCACTAGAACGCAAGGGGTTACAGAGAGTTGGAGTGAGACCAAATAGGAGTGATAGAGGAAAGGATGAAGAGAAGGATAAGGGATAGATCAAGGCATCTGGAGACGTCGATCGACATTACATTTGAATAGTTGGAGATTATAGCTATCAGGGAAGCAACTAAGAGGAAGGGAGTTTCACAGACGAGAAGTGCGAAACTTGAAGCTATTGGAGTAGAAGAAACGGCTACATTTTTACAGTTTTGACTGTGAAATATGAGAGTGATATGCCAGCCTAGTAGAACGCTTAAATTCATAAAGTCTGGGACCAGCGAAAGCAGCTCATCTGAGCAGTTACCGTGAAAGTATTTCTAAAAAAAATGACAGAGGGAGGCGTCTGTGAGAGAGCGACTGCAGACGAGATGCCAGATCAGGGACAATTACATTGCATACCCGTCTCTGAATTTTATCAAGGGCCTTGAGACAACTGTTACCATCATTGTTCCAGGGTGTCAGGGTCACACTTATTACATTTGTTAGCGTAGGAAATAGGTAATGTCTTGGAAAATGACGGTAAACGTTTTGGAATTTACCTTGGTTAACTGTTCACTTTCAGTTCTTCAGGGTCTTAAGTTTGCGCTCAGTCAAATTGGTATCGTGTGCTAGAGCAGTTTTATACTGTACGAGGCCACATATTCGACTAACCAATGATGAGTAGCTTTTAACAGTATCACATATAGCCGCTGTAGTGTTTGAACCTACAAGTCGTAAAGTACACAGCATAGCCATCTGAAATATGCTCAAATTGCAACACCTGGAAATTCCACTGTAGACAAAACATGACTTTCTGTTCAAACCGCCCCTTTTTTTTTGACAACAGATTATGAAGCCATTTTTCAACCACAACAGACATAAAAAAACGGCCCTCTTCTGGATTTACCTGCCATTCCTTACAAATGTTAAGAGGTCGTAGAGCCTAACCATTGGTCAGTTCATCAAAATACTCGACAGCGCGTCTGTTCACAAGGCTGATTGAGATAGATAGATAGATAGATAGATAGAGATGAATAGATTGAGATAGATAGATAGATAGATAGATATGAATAGATTGAGATAGATAGATAGATAGATAGATAGATAGATAGATAGATAGATTATCACAGCTCAATTTTCTTTTTTACCGCATCCTTTATGTCAGAAATACATGCAGATGGACAGATATATACCTATGTGTTTACTTTCTGCATCGACAAACCAAAGTTGCATAAAACTTGCACTAAAGCTTTATGTGGTCATAACTGGTGATATGATAAATAATTGACAACGTTTATTGTTCACTCGTAAAATCTAAAAAAGCCGTTCGTATATAAGGAGAGATTTGAATATCATTTCTGTTTTTATATCAACAGCTCAATTGTTTTTGTATCGATAGATACCACTAATAAAATAATAATAGTCAGTAGTAATGGCCAAACCTGATTAATTGGTTAAACATTACCCGACGCTAAGGTACCAAACTCTATTGGTTCATCCTTTCCTTTGGACTCTACTAGCAAGGCCGAGAGGGGCAACTAGACGTCCGGGCAGACCTAGTTCTCCATACTTCCAGCCCAGGCTCGTAGCGCACTAAGCGCTACTCCATCGTCTCCCGAGACGGACGGATGCCGAACCGAATTCACTCTCTCTCTCTCTCTCTCTCTCTCTCTATATATATATATATATATATATATATATATATATATATATATATATATATATATATATATATATATAGCATAATGAGAAGCCACGTATACTTTCTTAATATGTATATAATATAGAAAAACAATTGAAAAGTTGCAAATTAAAAATCGGGGCCGATCTGAAATATCAAATATATATAAAAAATATCAAATATATATATCTATAAAAAAATATAAAAAAATGTAAATAAATACTTTCACAAAAAAACATTCAATTTTTTTTAATTTGCAACTTTTCAGTTGTTTTTTCTATATTATATATATATATATAGAAAATATTTGTTGTTTTATAATTCCAGGTAATAACAGGGCATCGAAAGAGTAGTTTATTTTCTTACCTGATGATATCTGTAGGAACAGATGAAAGCTCGTAAATATATAAAAAAAGACCTTATTCAACTGAAATTTATAAACAGGGATCATAACATTCATTTACAGGTTCGAGGTTAATGTCTCTTAGTAAATTGTTTGCGACGATGTATTCTCGCCATTTTATCATTAACTTCTATATCTGTTTTCTGTATGAATGATTCATTGTAATATAAATTGAACTGCACCACATACTTAATATATATATATATATATATATATATATATATATATATATATATATATCTTTTGAAATCAGTTCATTTCACGGAAAACTATGTAACTAATTACAATTTAAAGCTGTCTCGAAATGCTATCTGGACATGCTGCTTTGTTTTGGGACAAATCAAAACATCATTTTTTATTTATGAATAAATTCAAGAAATATAGTCCATGAAAACATATATTGATTAACACAATATCCAATGAAGATAAATAAACATTCATTTTATGATTTCATGTTTTATTACAGAATCGTTGATATTCTATAGCTTAATCAATTTTTCATTCATTGATTTCGCTAAATTGTTTTTCGATGAAAACTTTGACACTACTTGTATAAGCTTTTATTTCTTCTTTGTGTGAATATTGTTTTTCATTATCTTTTAATGAAGAGATACACATTTTCTATGGGATCAATGTCTGTACAGTCTGACTAGCATTTATATAAAGTGCTATTTTTTGGCAATGTGAGTAATAGTCTGCTTTTAGCAATCTGAAGGATTTTGAAATGAGATACTCACACCTGTTCTCTTATGGTCCTTTCTCCTCACTCACATATTCTCATTTTCTCTATTATGAGACGATCCCCTTTTAGATTTATACATCCTGCCGTGGAGCACGTATTTTCTTCTTTTTCTTTTCTTCTTTTATGAATGCTTGCCATATCCACGTAGGCATATCCATCTTCTGTCTTCTTCCACCTTGTTCTTTTATTGCGTGAATATTGTTTTTCTTTATAGTTTAATGAAGAGCCACACATTCTTAATGGGATCAATGTCTGGACAGTCTGGCTGGCATTTACATAATGTGATATTTTTGGGGCTATTTGAGTAATAGTCTGATTTTGTGAACTGAAAGGATTTTGAATGAAGACACTTTTTAGCTTGCAGTTTCTCGGTTATATATATATATATATATATATATATATATATATTGTGTGTATTTAGGCTTCATTTTTTCATTGTTGTATGTTTCATTAAAAATATGGACAAATTTTGTCTATTTATTTTATGCAAAATCATTTCATATCGTCTGATAAGCTTAATTTATATAATGTGATATTTTTTGACAATATGAGTAATAGTCTGCTTTTGAGAATCGGAAGGATTTTGAATGAAGATACTTTTTGACTTGTCTCTCCTCCATTTTACGTCTAAATATAAATGTCTTTATCAAAATTCAACCAGATGCTAATGAATGCGAACTCAAGAAGAGAAGTCAGTATATGAATAGATTGAACAGAAGACTGTATCAGGAATATAAATGTTTATTATGAATTTCAATTGAAGGCAAAACAACGTTCATATATTATGCATGGAAATCAACTACCATCTCAGGTCACTTCACTTAGTCTGATTGATATATATATATATATATATATATATATATATATATATATATACATATATATACATATATATATATATATATATATATATATATATATATATATATATATATATCTTTTAAGCATAGAAGCAGATTGAAAATAGATTAAGTCTATACGAAAAGAAGCCATCCTCTTTTATGGACCTCGTATGAAACAAAACTATATGAAGATTGTTATTCTATAGCTAAATAATACTTTCATTCATTGATTTCGATTAATCTTTTTCGATGAAAACTTTAACACTACTTGTATTGCTTCTTTGTTTGTATATTGTTTTTAATTGTCTTTTAATGATAAACCCCATGTTTTCTATGGGATCAATATCTGGACAGTCTGGCTGCCAGTTAAGTAATGCAATGTGGCTAATAGCCTGCTTTGAGAAATGGAAGGATTTTGTAAGAAGATACTTTTTAGCTGGTAGCACCTTGGTTTTAGTTAAAAATATAAATCTCCGAGTCGGTTAACCAGATAAATCATTTGGACTTCTCCTGAGTTATTGAAGATAGATAGATAGATAGATAGATAGATAGATAGATAGATAGATAGATAGATAGATAGATAGATAGATAGATAGATAGATAGATATGAACAGCCTGAAATATGTAGATACAGACATACATGTAAACAGCCTAAAATAGATAGATACATACATACATACTTACATACCTACATCCATACATACATATATACATACATAAATACATACATACATACATACATACATACATACATACGTACATACATACATAATGAACAAACTAAGATATAAACGGACTGATAGTGACCGAGAGAGAGAGAGGGGAAAAGAATGAGTTAAATAGACAATGTACAGAATAAGATAGATAGAGAGAGAGAGAGAGACAGACAGACAGACAGACAATGTACAGGCTGAGATAGATAGCTTTATAGATAGATGATGAACAGACTGACATAGATAGATAGATAGATAGATAGATAGATAGATAGATAGATAGATAGATAGATAGATAGATAGATAAACTGGATGAGCTAGCTAAATAGATAATAAACAAACTAAAATCTAAACGGGCTGATAGTGACAGACAGAAAAAGAGGTGAATAGAATTAGTTATATAGACAATGTACAGAATAAGATAGATAGAGAGAGATGGGGGAAGAAGAAAGACAGGAACGATGGTATAGTTGTAATAAAAAGAATTTACTACATTATTTCCGTTTTTAAATAAGGTGAGATTGATACTGGGTGCCAGATGTTTTATGAAGTGTACTTCTCTCACATGTGGTTTTTCTGTTATTGGATTGTGAAGGACGATCGTGATCTATCAGATTTTTCCTTGTTCCTTCTTGGAGATAAATTCTATATGATTAGATACGTGCCACTGCTGAAGGAGATAGTGGCCAGATCGATATAGCTAATTAATTTCAGGTTTAATAGATGTTTTCCATTAGTGACGACGAGGTTAACGGTTTTCATTTTCAGGCATCTTTGATAAATTTTACCTGACTGCTGGGATTTCCGGCTGGATATGTTGCTTGATGTTTCGACGCATAGCGATTTTTAAACATAGAAGGAAATTAACTTGAATCCAACCACGTTCGAGTCACGGTGATCGGAATTTACACTGCAACTGTATAGACATCACACATCTTAAATAAAAGACAACCAGGAAAGTAAATTAACAACACTTAACAAGAAAACACTTGAAAAATTTGACACACCTTTACACCGACCAACCGGTATGCATGTATGTATGTATGTATGTATGTATGTATGTGTTTAAGAATGTATCTATTCATGTATGCGGTTAGGAATATGTATGTGTTTAGGCCTCTATGTGTTTGACGCTTAAAATAATGAAAAATAAATAAATGATTAACCAAGAAGAAAAGAATAACAAAAGTTTTCATATCGTATCTATATATATATCTATATAGCTATACTATCTCTCTATATATGTATGTATGTATGTATATTTGTATATGTGAAGATATTTACTTTGTTTGTTAACCGCTATTCTGATTGGCTATTGCCACTGATCAATTTAATAAATAAAACCTGGAAACCTAACAACAAAAAACAAACAATAAAAATGTCGCTCTTGCCACTGTTTTGTTTGTCCTGCTTTCTAATAAATCTTGTCAGCAGTTCATACCCCGTGTGTAAAGTAGTGAAAGTTAAAAGCACCATATTCCAAAGAGGAAAACGCCTCCATGGATTCCAATTCTACCGTTTAACCTCCGTTCCTGATGCCTTTCGTTGCGCTAGGATGTGTTTCTTTCGACGCAGATGCCTGTCTTTTAACTACAATCAAAATCAGTCCTTATGCGAATTTAACAACGCCAGGGTCGACCCACCGTACGTTATACTAAACACATCCAATAACTATCTTTATTCAGACATTGACGATTGGGATGAGGTAAGATCTTTTTGTCATTTGCATTATTTAAAACATGTTTATTATTTACTCTACTTTTCTCTTTCGTTTACCGTCTCCATTCAGGTCAGGTTCGCTCCAGGTTGTCCAAATGTTCCGATATTTTTCACTCTAAGTAGCACTTGACCGTTTACCATATCTTTCTATCCTTATTCTGTTGGCCATATGCTTTTTTCTTTCTTTTATATTTCATATACCTTAAAGACGTAGGTGATCAAGGCTCTCCCCAACTTCCCGTCTTTTGCTGCTCAATGTAATTATTTAACCACTACAACCTCTCTTCATCCATATGAGACTTTTACTTTTATGTCCCATGTCCCTTCAAGACATATGCGATCATGGTTCTCCACAACTTCCTCACTTTCTTTGCTCTGAGTAACATTTGATCCTTTAGTATAGAACTTTGTATTTATTTTGTCATTTATATTTCTCTTCTTTTTTTAATGAACAAGTCCATACAGGAGGTGTGCAGAACATGACTCTCCATAACTTCCTGTGTTATATTGCATTGAATGACTTTTTTCTTAATCCTTTCAATGGAAACAAAGCCACTAAGACGAAAGCTGTTACTGAATGGTATATATGCAGATGACAGCCATTCATTCCTGTCTTAGTTCGAGAAATTCATAAAACTGATAACTGCTCTCGAAAGAACATCCACTTGTTGATTGAGATTAATGACTGAGAATACGATTTACCTTATTCGGACTATTGTCCTCATCTTGTCGCCATATTTATTACAACGTTTCGGCCTTTCAGTATCTGTCTATATTTCTGAGATGAGGTATTATGTACACTATTTACATTATTCGGACTATTGTCCTCATCTTTGTCGCCATATTTATTACAACGTTTCGGCCTTTCAGTATCTGTCTATATTTCTGAGATGAGGTATTATGTACACTATTTACGTTATTCGGACTATTGTCCTCATCTTTGTCGCCATATTTATCACAACGTTTCGGCCTTTCAGTATCTGTCTATATTTCTGAGATGAGGTATTATGTACACTATTTACGTTATTCGGACTATTGTCCTCATCTTTGTCGCCATATTTATCACAACGTTTCGGCCTTTCAGTATCTGTCTATATTTCTGAGATGAGGTATTATGTACACTATTTACGTTATTCGGACTATTGTCCTCATCTTTGTCGCCTTGTTTATCACAACGTTTCGGCCTTTCAGTATTGATCTATATTTCTGAGATGAAGTATTATGTAAACTATTCACATTATTCGGACTATTGTCCTCATCTTTGTCGCCTTGTTTATCACAACGTTTCGGCCTTTCAGTGTCTGTCTATATTTCTGAGATGAAGTATTATGTAAACTATTCACATTATTCGGACCATTGTCCTCATCTTTGTCGCCTTGTTTATCACAACGTTTCGGCCTTTCAGTATCGATCTATATTTCTGAGATGAGGTATTATGTAAACTATTCACATTATTCGGACTATTGTCCTCAACTGTGTCGCCATATTTATCACAACGTTTCGGCCTTTCAGTATCGATCTATATTTCTGAGATGAGGTATTATGTAAACTATTCACATTATTCGGACTATTGTCCACAACTGTGTCGCCATATTTATTACAACGTTTCGGTCTTTCAGTATCGATCTATATTTCTGAGATGAGGTATTATGTACACTATTTACATAATTCGGACTATTGTCCTCATCTTTGTCGCCATATTTATCACAACGTTTCGGCCTTTCAGTATCGATCTATATTTCTGAGATGAGGTATTATGTAAACTATTCACATTATTCGGACAATTGTCCTCAACTGTGTCGCCATATTTATCACAACGTTTCGGCCTTTCAGTATCGATCTATATTTCTGAGATGAGGTATTATGTAAACTATTCACATTATTCGGACTATTGTCCTCAACTGTGTCGCCATATTTATCACAACGTTTCGGCCTTTCAGTATCGATCTATATTTCTGAGATGAGGTATTATGTAAACTATTCACATTATTCGGACTGTCGTCCTCAACTGTGTCGCCATATTTATCACAACGTTTCGGCCTTTCAGTATCGATCTATATTTCTGAGATGAGGTATTATGTAAACTATTCACATTATTCGGACAATTGTCCTCAACTGTGTCGCCATATTTATCACAACGTTTCAGCCTTTCAGTATCGATCTATATTTCTGAGATGAGGTATTATGTAAACTATTCACATTATTCGGACTATTGTCCTCAACTGTGTCGCCATATTTATCACAACGTTTCGGCCTTTCAGTATCGATCTATATTTCTGAGATGAGGTATTATGTAAACTATTCACATTATTCGGACTGTCGTCCTCAACTGTGTCGCCATATTTATTACAACGTTTCCGTCTTTCAGTATCGATCTACATTTCTGAGATGAGGTATTATGTACACTATTTACATAATTCGGACTATTGTGCTCATCTTTGTCGCCATATTTATCACAACGTTTCGGCCTTTCAGTATCGATCTATATTTCTGAGATGAGGTATTATGTACACTATTTACATTATTCGGACTATTGTCATCATTTTTGTCGCCATATTTATTAAATATGAGGACAATAAGCCGAATAATGTAAATAGTGTACATAATACCTCATCTCAGAAATATACACAGATACTGAATGACCGATTAAAATTTGATTAACTTCCTTTTTATCTAATGTTTATGGCAATGTGGCAGTTAGATGGTTAGCGTTCTGACTATGAGACCTAGCTTTGAACCACATCGTAGTCGATATTTTAAGCCTGTGACTTTTAATATCAGTCGTATAAGACGATTATAGCGGGTGCTAGATGGGATATGATTAAAACCTATACCAGTCTTAAGTTACAAGTCATGTCCGAGAGTGTTAGTGTATTGGCTTTATTCAACTGGTGATCACGTCAGATTTTGTGCTGTGTCCCAACAATGTCGTCCGTGTATCGAACATTTCTGCTAAATATTAGCCTAGTGGTTCTCTTATATGTCTACAGGTGTATGAGTTTCTTGGCTATATCCATAGAAGAATTAGCAACGTTATCGGTCATGGTCTGGCAACTCTGCTTCAGTAGCCGCACCATAGCATAGCTTACCTTTGCTTCTTCTACAAATGTGTTGGTAGATAGGGTGCATTATTTAACTGATGAAATTGCTAATTGTATTTTAACGACTCCAAAACAAAACTGTTATTATTTAATCAGCAAAGGAACCATTTCTGCCTGCCATCTGCATGGTTGATGCTAGAGAGCAATATATTACGCCCTCTTGAGCTCAGGTTTTACACTGACACGAAAATGGTGCGACTATATTGAGATTACTTCTTCGACAGTTGGCTCACAGATTTTTCTAAGAAAATGTTTCTCGTCAAAATCCATCTTGCACATTTATAAATCTAACATCCATTTGTGCATTGAATATTGCTGCCATGTCAGGTCTGGGGATTCTGCAGTATATCTAGAGATTCTTTGCGAAATTCAAACAAGGGTCCGCAATGTAATCGATCCTCATCTGGCATCTCGACTTAGGTAACTTTCTAACTGATGTGACGTGGTTTCCCTCTGTCTACAATTATTTTCACGGCAACTGTTCTGATGCGCTTTTACTTTAATGTTCCGACTACATTGATTTAAGTGTGCTGCTAGAGTGGCAATTAGGTCTCATTGTTGAACTTGGAAGATGCAAGCACCGCTACTATTCTAACAGTTTCTTTGTTTATAATTCTCATTGATAGGATCCTTTCCAATTTCTTGCTTCCCTGCCTTAAACAACCATTAAAAATTTTAATTCAACGTCTATCGCCATCTTGTCTTCCTGAACCATGTTCCTTTATTCCATTTTCACACTAAAGACTTCTTATTCTCTTTCACTCCCTGATTCCTAGTGACATTATCGCCTTGGTTGTGGTGAAGCGTTTAGAAACCAACGTTCCAAGCATTTGATTCAATATAATCTTCCCACTTCATCTCAGTGGATAATGTCAGCCAGAGAAGGCGCTGTGTGTCACTCTATGAAGATGGACGACAAAGCCAGCTCTCGCATACGATTAAAGGTGACGAATTTCGTTTTGGATGCCATTTCTCGCAAATGATAACAACAGGTCGTATGTCATTCTTTTAGTTCAGCTTTCAATTAAACCAAATCGAACCGATCAGATTTGCTAAGAAAATAGTTACGCCATCAGTGTAGATACCGAGGTGATAACTGATGATATCATTAAGGAACTACGTAGTTTCAAGCATATCCATGCAAAAATATCTAGAGGAGTGGCCATTCAAGATGACTTTCATTTCTCGGTTTGATAAGAAACACTGAATCAGATCAAACATTCGCCCAGAATTACCTTTCAATTTGTGAAGAAAACCATCATACCAAATTCTGTCAGATGCCTTCGAAATACCTACAGTAACAGCCCGAGCTTGACCATTCTTAACTAATGTGACACTATTTTGACACTGGTAGTATGAGGTTAGGATTGAAAGGGCTCGTGTGAAAACCCCGTATTGGAACTGATAAACTGATGACCAAATGGAATTGTTACGAATCCGTAAAACCGGAATGTAAACAATGACATTTTAATCAATCTAAATTATGTCCTGAGGAATGAGGAATTTGAAAAAAAATTTGACATTAGAAAAAGAAAAATATTTTTTAAACGCAAAAGTTTGCTATCGGAAAAATTATTATTGTCAGAGAATGTATTATTTTGAACAATTGGCCTCTTTATTTGAAGGTCAGTTTCGTTTCTTCACAATTAAAGTAAATAATTAATTGATTAATTATCGACAGATAATTACTGACGAAATTATGTCTTCACTGCTCTGTGATCAAGGAATACAAAGTGTGGCAGGGCAGGTGAACGAACGAAGCGGCCAGCAGATAACTAACTTCTTCTCTCTCAAGCTATGGGTAAATAGCAGGGCAGACTGGGTTCTGGACGGCAACTGGTCTAGGAGAAGGACTACTCTGAATTCAAAAACTGCTGATGGTCGTTTGGGGACCCTGAGGCACGTAGTGCACCAAGTCTCTGTATTCGGCCCTTCAGAAAGTGTGCACAAAGCCTTCACCATTATAATCAAATCTCATGTTCTGGTGTCGGGCTGTCAGTTTCCTAGGAACTGATCTGCTTGACCCTCGTACGTCGAATTCGACGGGAGAGTCGAGTATATGTATATATACATATGCGTGTGCGCGTGTGTCTGGGTAGTGGATGTGCACTGGTGGTAACTCCCAAATATCGGACGATACCGACGTCCAGTGTTTTCTGCATTCTGCTGAGGATTCTTCTAGACTCGAAGAAACACTTTGATTTGTTTACTCAAATCCCCGTAATAACTTATATATATATATATATATATACATATATATATATATATATATATATATATATATATATATATGTGTGTGTGTGTGTGTGTGTGTGTGTGTGTGTGTGTATATATATATATATATATATATGAAGAAATAGTCTTAAGATGTGCTGTATTTATGGGATAAAGTGCTCAATATCAGAGATAGAGCGTGCGTAAATATAAAAGTGAACATAGAATACAACACTTTGAGGCGACAATCTGTTTCATCGTCTGGCCTGACGATTGCATCTAGTATGAAACAGACTGTCGCCTCTAAGTGTTGACTTCTATGTTCACTTTTATATTTTATATATATATATATATATATATATATATATATATATATATATATATATATATATATATATATATGTGGGGGGGTGTATATATATATATATATATATATACATACATACATATATATATATATATATATATATATATATATATATATATATATATATAATATCACTTGATAATTTGTAGGGATAATTCCAAGGAGGATAAAAACCCCAAGAGAGCTCAATGTAAGAACAGAGCAAATATAATAATAATAAATATAGTAATAATAATAATATAAATATATATCACACTAAGCGAGATACATAAACAGTATAAAAAGTATTATAAATAGATTGTATAAAAGGTTCAGTTCGTAATACCCTGTAGGTTATTCCGTTCGACATCCACCTGATGATATCTGGAAGGCAAAATAGTCAAAGCTTTGTGATAATAACCACAAAAATGGGGATATTTTTTACGCCTGTAACTAATAAATATATTGATAACATCTGGGAGCAAAAATTCAAACTGAAACATACATTCATATGGTTTCTCCAAGAAGCAGGGTACTTTTATATTTCGCCATTTGATTTAGGATTTGATATCTCCCGACATTTTTGATTTTAATGAATTAACAACACACAGACAAACCGAATCGACATTAATCTGCTGACATCTTTAGTGTAAAAAGTCCGAATAGTCGATCTTAGTGCACGCTAACCTTATGTTTTGCCACTTGATTTAGGGGTTGGCATATTTTTTTATTATTTTTTTATCCCAATAATATAATCATGCAGATAAGACTCGCGAATCAAACGTGTACCTGAAGGATTTCAATATTCATATGGTTTTCATCACCGAATATGATGGATCAAAGCTAGGCCAGAATTCTTCTTGAAACGCAGCTCTACATTTGCCCTCATGAAAATTATTGTATATTTGAGCTGTATATCTTAACACTATCTGGAACTAGGCATGGAATCACCACGTATAATAAATACTACTTCAGAGCTTCTTTAGACGTCGGCTTGAATAAAAGCATTTAACATTTCACCACAGTATATAATCTTGTTTTGCATTCAGTTGAAAAAGTCAAGTGTAGAATTGGAAGAGAATTTACAAGCGAATCATTTTGCTTTATGAGCTGATGTTAACATCTCACATTTAGGGGAGCGAAGAAAGACAGAAAATTCACTTATTTAACACACCAATACAGTCGCCAGTAGTTACGAGAGCCATACCGCTCTCAGCAAGCAAAGATTTGAGGATACCTTTACAATTTCTAGGAGCAGATACAAAAAGGCATCTATTGCGATCGGAACGATCACGCTAGTCCACCCGGAAGTGATTCCTGTGTGCTATAGCGGTTGAACAGGCCGATATGAACGAAGAAGATGATTGTTGTTTCTCCTCGTATTTCTGAGCGCCTCCTAAGTACGTCTATCATAGAAATTAAAGCGTTAGGAACAGGAAAATAGGGAGAGAAATAACTTATGAGTACTAAATAAACATTGGCCGAGATACTCTCGACATAAACAGAGGAATACCATAGATTGTATATGTTATGGTCCAGGTTCCTTGTACCACGGTGATGGTCCAAGGTAGAACCAATGAAGAATAACTCGAACACAGGTATGGATTAACATATATTACAAATAGAAATAGGTACAAAAGAAGTAGAAGTGTTAGTAATAACAATCAAGTTAGGTTAGAGAGAACTATGTTGTCTCGACTAGTATCACTATTCCAATGTCTTACAATAATCGTCTGACGCGACTCTGTCTGTGACTGACTCACCTTATGTTTAACAACACGCCCACGTGTGTCGAATGTGGCACAAGGCCGGTTTAATGTGGGCTCACCGAGCCCGTAGGCTCAGCCAAAAAATGCCCGTAGAATCCGTATAAACGGGATCGGGTTGGTCAACCTCCCCGAACGAGGCTCTTCCCTTCGGCGGAGCTTCCTCCGGGTTCCTCTCTGCCCAGAGGCAGAGAGTTCGACCGTCTAGCCGAGTCGTCCGAAAAGGACTGACTCACACGATGTTCAGCAACACGCCCACGTGTGCCGAATGTGGCACAAGGCCGGTTTAATGTCGACTCATAGAGCCCGTAGGCTCGGCCAAAAAATGCCCGTAGAACCCGTATAAACGGGATCGGGTTGGTCAACCTCCCCGAACGAGGCTCTGCCCTTCGGCGAAGCTTCCTCCGGGTTCCTCCCTCTCCAGGGGCAGAGAGTTCCCCTCTGCCTCAGAGGCAGAGAGTTCGACCGAATAGCTGAGACGTCCAAAAAGGACTGGAGTATTTAGTGTCCTCCCCACGAGGGACAGATGTGGCACAAGGCCGGGTTTAAAGTGGGGTACCCGAGCCCGTAGGCTCGGCCAAAAAATAGCCCATAGATCCCGTATAAACGGGATCGGGCCGGTCAACCTCCCCGAACGAGGCTCTGCCCTTCGGCGGAGCCTCGTCCGAGTTCCTCTCTGCCCAAAGGCAGAGAGTTCCCCTCTGCCTCAGAGGCAGAGAGTTCGACCGAATAGCTGAGACGTCCAAAAAGGACTGGATCTCACACTATTGCTTCCTCTTGAGGCGCAGTATTTATGGTGTACGGGATAGTCCATTACTGTTATGGGTAAGATCCCATAGCAGTATAAAATTTCCAGTTCGTAATACCCTGTAGGTTATTCCTATCGACATTCCACCTGATGATATCTGGAAGGCAAAACGGTCGAAACTTTGTGATAATAACCTCAAAGATGGAGATATTTTTTACACCTGTAACCAATGTAAATATTGATAACATCTGGGTGCCAAAAGTCAGACTGAAACATATATTCACATGGTTTCCCTTCGAAACAGGGTAGTTTTATATTTCGCCACTTGATATAGGGTTTGGCATCTCCAGTCACTTTCGATTTTAATTAATTATCAACACACAGACAAACCGAAACGACATCCACCCGATGAAGTCTTAAGGATAAAAAGGCCGAAGAGTTGTTCTTAGTGCACGCTACTCTTATGTTTTGCCACTTGCTTTAGTGGTTGGCATATTTTATTTTAATTAGTTTATCCCAATAAAATAACAAGGCAGACAAGCCGCCGGATCAAAAACGTACCTGAAGAAGATAATTTCCATATTCATATGGTTTTCTTCCCCGAATCGGATAGAGCGACCCCAGGCCAGAATTCTTCTTGAAACGCAGCTCTACGTTTGCCCTCATGAAAATTATTGTATATTTGAGCTGTATATCTTAGCACTATTTGGAACTAGCCAAGGAATCACCACGTATAATAAATACTACATGAGAGCTTCATTAGACGTCGGCTTGAATAAAATATATAGTTATGGTTTTTATATGATAGCTACTAGCAGCATGGCCCAGCGTTGCCCGTGCTTGATTAAAAATCGTACGACTCATGCAGCAATCGCTATCACTTGACTTAAAATATTTTGCCCTTCCTTGCCTTTAAAGGAGTACCCTTTGCCGTGCTGATGTTGCTACATGCCTTACTTCTTGCCTATCTCACACTGCGAATTTTTTCGAAGCGCTATACTAAACATTAAATCTGTTACGAAAAAAAAAAGAACTAAACAAAATGAATACAAAAAGGACTCCTAACTGGAAAAACCGAATGAAAAAAGAATATTAAAAACAAATACTTTTTCACGCCCAACCCAGTTCTGCGGAATCAGAATCAACGTTGAGTTTAAGCAAGCGAATGAGCCAACTGGAGTAAAGTGCCATGCAGATTTAAATTTTTCCCACTTGTGACGAATGCAGCTATCGGTTTTTTGGGGGGTTTTTTTCATGCTAGCATGCTAGTTAACATTCGTGTCGTGTTGGCTCTCACGCTGGCCAATAGAATCTTTTTGACTATTCGTGGCAGCCAGATATAGGCTCTCACTCCGGCCAGTAGAAAATGGCCGCAAACTACATGAAAACTGCCGTAGAAGCATGAAAAAATCGATTATTTCCACTATCGATGGGAGTTGAGAAATGCAACCTTGGTCTTGGCCTTTTCCACTAACTTGGAGCATGTGTATGTAAATTTGGGTGCAAATCCGTTGAAAAGTGCGGCCGTGCATTCGTTACACACACACACACACACACACACACACACACACACACACACACACACACACACATCCTGCATTAAAGAGCGGCCAACAAATTTCTTTTGACCTTTGAACGAATTTCTTGTGAATCATTCTGTTGCACTTACATACATACTCTCTCTTTCTCTTTTTAGATAATTGGTATGGGGTCTTGCCAGCAGCGACCATGTGGAATATGTGAAGCCTGTCATCCAACAGCGACCAACTATACTTGTATTAAAGAAGGTATGCCTAATGACATTATATAAACACTTGAGATCCAACCACAGAAATTTAGGACATGGGTTTCCTTGCCGTTTTTATCGCACTGACAGAAAAGCTGGGAAATTTTGTTCTTTGTTCACACATAGTGTATGTGGAAGCCCACATTAATTATAAATACCTAACACACACACACACACACAGAGAGACACACACACACACACAAACACACACAAACACACACAAACACATACATACATACAGTAGCGGCCATAATATAAGGAACGGAAACAACAAAGACATAAATATGTGTATTACTTAAAAAGTAATGCATGATTAGCAATGACATTTTTACCGAATAAAGATTAGGGTGTAATGCATAAATATTATACAAAGTTACAAAAATTTACATAATAGTTTTTTTTTAAATAAAGATTAAATGGAACAAAGGAAATGATTAAACAGGATAAAGAAGAATTTGAGATTGTAGTAGAGGTGGTCTTAGCCTGAGACGTTGTCAGCATCAACAAGATCACAGAAGCAATACAAGAACTGGTAATATACCTGAAGAACTTCATCGTGTCATTTGTATGAAAGGACCGTGTCTGCTCACCGCAAGATGAAACATTAATGTTTGAATTGATTGACAGGAAGATAGTATCAGGAAAGTAAGCGTTTATTCTGAATTAAAACTGAAGGCAAAACACCGTTTATATATTATCTAATTTGAAATAAATGTCGATATTTGAACAAAGATTCTTTTGAGATTGTATTAGAGATGCTCTCGGTGTTAGATGATTTCAAGATCACAAAAGCAGTAAATGAATTGGTGATATACGTGAAAAATTTAATACATTCACCGTATCATATTTGATGAAGTGAGCCATTGCTTAAAACGAGCGTGTCTGATCTCCCAAGATTAAATATTAATGTTTGAATTGATTAACAAGAAGTCAGTATCGGGAAATATAAGCGTTTATTATGAATTATAACTGAAGTCAATTTGAAACGAATGTCGATCTTGGACATGATGAAACAGGACAAAGAAGAATTTGAGATTGTACTTGAGATGGTCTTAGCCTGAGACGTTTTCAGCATCAACAAGATCACAGAAGCAATAACTGAATTGGTAATATACCTGAAGTACTTCATCATGTAATTTGCATAAAGGGAGCGCGTCTGATCACCGCAAGATGAAATATAAATGTTTGAATTGATCTACTAGAAGATAATATCAGGAAAGTAAGCGTTTATTATGAATTACAACTGAAGGCAAAACAACGTTTATATATTATAGGGGGGTTAAAACTCTGTGTAAATAAACCTCTAACATATATATATATATATATATATATATATATATATATATATATATGTGTGTGTGTGTGTGTGTGTGTGTGTGTGTGTATATATATATATATATATATATATATATATATATATATATATACCCATGAAAGATTATTACCTGTAGAACGACATTTCCGCCTAGAAAAACACGATTTTAAAACCCATTCCAAATTCACTATAATTGACATAATAGAAAAGTTCAGAGCAAATAACATTAGAAAGATTTTAGAGTTCCATGAAAATAAGTGGATACAACATTTAAAAACGCATTATCCAGTAGGGCTTAACCATAAATTTAACAACATAGATAGTATTAATATATAACCCTACAAATCAGGACCTACCCACATTTCTCAAACACACAAGACAGATATGCTTACAGAGGTGTTGAAGCCTCACACTTATACACACACCCACACGAATAGACACACTTACACACAACATACTCACTCACTCCCTAATGAGCCAAGTGATAAGACACACCCATAGTAATATACACGCTTACACCCATCATACTCACTCATTCCCTAAGAACCAAATAACACACACACTTAACATAGACATTTCCTCCTTTCCAGGAACCAATAAATCTGTCAAAATGACCCAGGGAATTCAGAACAGCATGAATCCATCCAGCTCTTGTCTCAAATAACAACTCAAATGAGACTGTTTGACCAAAAGACAAGGATTGACCAAAATTCATGTTAAAAAAATTTAAAAAAAACAAATGAAACTACAGACAAAAGATCATTTTCTCCATCAAGACATTCATTTCTGCAGTTCACTTCTACCAGCAAGCAAAATTTTTTTTTCTCCTGATGATGGCCATGTTGGCCGAAACTAGTCGAGGAATCTAAATGAAATAATAATAAAAACGAAACAATATTAATATACAACCCAGTGTGTCTGAAGATTTTAATTCTTTAATAATTTTATTGTTAAATATATATATACATATATATATATATATATATATATGTATGTGTGTGTGTGTCTGTGTGTGTATATATATACATATATATATATATATATATATATATATATATATATAGTCATAGATAATTAGAAACAGCAAGACGAGTGGAAACAAAAAAGTGAGTATTATTTGTTCTTTGGTACTGATGTAGTTTTGGAGAGAAAGTAATACTAATTAAATTGCAATTGGGATCAGATATGGATCGGAATCCGACAGAATGATGACGTAATGGAGGAGTAAATTGATAGAGGTTTCTTTATGTTTGTCTTTTCATGTGTGTGTATTGATTGTCCAGATAATTTAGTTGTAAAAATAAATGTCTGGATTATTCGGGCCTCGGATTTTCTTTGAGTGTTACCATTTTGTCCCGAGAAAGGAAAGGAGCCGAATCTTTTCCAAACCGACATGTTGACAGCCTGTACGAACGTTAGAATTGCCATGTGTTTTTGTGTGTAGAGAAAAGTGAGGTCGATTCTCATTAGTTTAGAATGAGTGAATTAATGATAATTATAAGTGTTGTAATTATTTTATTATAATTATTTTTGACATTATAATTAATTTTTATTTATTTTTTCATGGACAAGACGCTATATTTATTTTTTTATTTTTTTCTTTTATGGACAAGACACTATAATTAATTTTTATTTATTTGTTTATGGACAGAAAAAAAACATTTTTATTTTTATTTATTTTTATGGATACTAAAATATTGTCCAATTTTAAACGAGCGCCGATCTTTACAATGTAAAATTAGTGAGTAAGACGATATGAACATCTACAAGATCATGCAAGCTGTAAATGTATCGGGAGAACTTAATATATCCATCTCCGTAGCTCTGCCTTAAAAACAGAGCAGGTGAAAATGAAGGAGCTATGAGTGGCATAATTACTCCTTGAAATATTAGAGTGCTTGACAGTACATTTCCCTTGAGAATTCATCTATTTTCTCATAGCAACCGGATGAATAGTAGATTGCTATAGATATGTTGCTAGGATTTCCTGTCTCCATTCATTTGTTTAATTAGTTGGTTGTTTTAGTTTAGCGGCAGAGCAACGTCTATTGCTTATTTGATGTCTAACTTCAAATATTTTGAACATCTCTTTGTTTCTAATGGGATTTTCCTATCTCTTAATACTTTGCGGAGTTTATTAAAGGCATGAGGAGATTGACCAGCATTCCCTGTCATATAGGAGATTGTATATTAAATTGCAGATCAGCACTCGTTCTCTTTGTTTCCAATGGCATTTTCCTATCTCTTTTTTTTTTGCTTAGTTTATTAAAGGCATGAGGAGATTGGGCAACATTCACTGGCATATAGGAGATTGTATATTAAATTGCAGTTCAGCACTCTTCCTTTTCGTTTCTAACAGACTTTTCCTATCTCTTAATACTTTGCTTAGTTTATTAAAGGCATGAGGCGATTGACCAACATTCGCTGCCATGTAGGAGATTAGAGATATTACATTGCAGTTCAGCACTCTTTATGTTTGATTCTGACAGCCTTTTCCTATCTCTTAATACCTTTCTTAGTTCAATAACGTCAGAGGAGATTGACTGGCATTCCCTACCATGTAGAAGATTAGATATTACATTGCAGTTCAGCACACTTTCACTTTGCTTCTAGTAGCATTTTCATATCTCTTGATACTTTGCTTAGTTTATTAAAGGCGTGAGGAGACTGAACAACATTCACTGGCATAAAGAGAATAGACATTACATTGCAGTTCAGCACTCATTCTATTTGTTTCTATCGGCATTTTCCTATCTCTTAATACTTTGCTTAGTTTATAAAAGGCGTGAGGACATTGGCCAACATTCACTGCCAGGAATGAGATTAGACATTACATTGCAGTTCAACACTCATTG
>OZ038514.1:64408919-64433919 GCA_964036315.1 Acanthosepion esculentum | reverse complement strand
CGATGGTTATGCATGAATGTTTCTAAATCCGACGATCAGGATTACTTAACATATGCATCTATAGTGAATAGACATTGTGACAATTTCAGATTGGCAGAGATTACGGTTGAAGAATTCCAGTGCTTAATTTTTGCTCAAGGACTGGTATCCAGTAAGAGTGCCGAAATAAGACGTAGAGTTTTGTCTAAACTCGAATCTGAACAAGGCCTTACCCTGCAAAAGTTAGCAGAGGAGTGTCAACGGGCCGTAAGTTTAAAGAAAGAGTCGCAAAAATCGAAGAAGCTGGTATTGCTTATATTAAAAAAATAAAAAAGCAGTCAAAGTACCCATTACAAAAAAATTGGAGAAAAAATTCAGCGTATTATAATAATAGACAAGAAAATAAAAAGAACGGAAATAAAAAAGTCCCACCATATAATTGCAGACGTTGTAACGAAAGACATTGGGAGGTAAATTGCCCATATAGAAATAAGAAATGATTCGTGTGCCAAAAGAATGGTCACAAAGGATCTTGTTGTAAAACGAAAAAATGCAAGAACCGAATTAGACAAACAAATTCGAATATCAAATCAGATAGAGATTTGAGGAAATATGTGACGACTGAAATATTCAAAAAGAATATCAAATTTCAACTCGATTCAGGGTCAGATTTAACAATAATGAACGATAAAACATGGAAAATTTTAAAAAGGCCTACAATAATGAAGTCAACGAAACTCGCTCGAACGGTAACTGGAAAGCAAATTAACTTCGAAGGCGAGGTTGTACTTCCAATGAAATTGAATGGGATCGTTAAAAAAATAAAAGTTTTCATTCTGAGAAATGGAGAAAACTTGTTGGGTACAGATTTTATTGAAACATTCGAATTGTGGGATAAACCGTTAAACTCTTTCTGCAGAAAAGTAGAAAGTAATACGCAATCAAGACAGGACATTAAAGAGGAATTAAAGAAAAAGTTTCCGGAAACCTTTACACCTGGTCTTGGAAGATGTAACAAATTTGAAGCTAAATTTGAATTAAAAGAAAATACTATGCCTATATTTAAAAAGAAACGTAACGTGCCTTTCGCAAGTGTAGAGAAAGTAGTAGTACCAAAAAAGTTGCAGAAAAGAATCCTACGGGACTTTCATATGGGTCACCCGGGGATTAATAGAACAAAAAGCTTAATGCGAAGCTTTGTATATTGGAAAGGAATGGATGTGGATATCGAAAACATGGTTCATCGATGTAAAGGGTGTGCGTTAGCAGCTAAGGCACCACCTATAGTACACAAACCATGGCCCAAGACGGATCATCCGTGGGAAAGATGACACATTGATTTCGCTGGTCCAGTAGAAGATTATTACTACTTAATAGTAGTAGATAGCTTTACAAAATGGCCGGAAGTACTACGCTGCAAAAAGCCTACGTCCAATACCACAACAACTTTTTTGCATGAACTATTTGCACGGTTCGGTGTGCCAGAGTGTATTGTGAGTGACAATGGTACACAATTCACTTCTGACGAATTTAAGGAATTTTGTGAGTTATATCAAATTAACCACATAACGACGCCGCCGTATCATCCGAGATCCAATGGACTCGCAGAAAGATTTGTAGATACGTTAAAGCGCGCTCTGAAGAAAGCCTCAGGAGTTCCAACGGAAAAGGCGCTTCAGCAATTCCTACAAGTATACAGAATCACGCCTAACCAGAGAACACCATCAAACATGGCACCAGCAGAACTAATGTTCGCTAGGAAAGTTAAGTCAGTGTTTGACAAGCTTTTGCCAGGAAGAAATAGAATAAAGAACACTATGTATACAGCTAGAAAAAGATACACCCCCGGAGAGAAGGTCTTTGTCAAGTGCTATAGAAACAACATTGAGTTCTGGGAGCGAGGCATAGTGGACAAGAGAATCGGTGACCTGATTTACATAATAAAAGGGCCGAAGAATACGCATAAAAGGCACCAGAACCAACTCAAAAAATGCTACGTGCTAGAGCATGAAGAGAGTATACCGGATGAGGAGGAAGATCTCATTGATGTAATGTATGATACTTTTCAAGTAGAACCTCCGCAGAGTGCTCATGAACCGAGAAGATTCGGTAGGAAACGAAAGTTCACGGACCCATTGGACGTGAATCCAAAACGAAAAAGATATTGAAAAAAAAAACAGATATATATATATGAACTATGCAAAGGGGATCTACAAAGGAATAACCATAATCATCAACCGATATAGAAGCCAGTTGAAATCCAAAAGGATTCCAAGGCTTGGGAGGGGGTGTTGTGGTGGGATCCACCTAATCTGCATAGGTGACTACCAACTATATAAATAATGGTTGATACCGGAAGACGAGGGAGGAAGGGAATCACGAGATCCAACTAGAGACTCTGATCGACTGCGACTAGTCAACACATTCTCCAGGAACGTCTTCCCAGAAATATACAGAAATACTATATGTACTTATTGTGTACACTTTCTTGTTATAATACATTCTTTGTTCCAAGTACATTTTGTGTTGCATTATTATTCCATGCAATAGGCGAGATTCAACATTGAGTCAAGACTCAACATATATATATATATATATATATATATATATATATATATATATACGCCATTTTTATAGATATAATTTTAGTAAATGCTGTGTTTTTTTTTGTTTTGATTTTTAATGGTTAACAGTATTAATTACATTTACCGGTCTGAATGTTCGTGAAATTTCTGTAGAAAATATGACCATCTCCGAGTGAAATCGAGCCTGTAACCTAAATTAAAATGGAATCTGTATTAAGATTTTAGTTCGTATATTTTTGTTTTAGATTTGAGACCCTTTTCTTTGTTTTCAGTGAAAATTTCTTCCTTTTGCTGCTGTAGAAATTACCTGACAGGCTCTGTGTTTTCAGGAGTTAGCTGAAACTAAAGATGGTGTATTATTGCGATATCTAAAGCCGTACAATCCTCACTTTTCAGACCTAACAGATTTCAAAAGCCTTTAAGCAACCTTTTGGTCCCTTGCCCACAGACTCTATCGCTACTGCTGCTGCACGTTTTAAAAACATTTCTTAGTTCTACCAGTTCAAACCTTTCCTATTTCATTGGTAAAAAGGAAGATCCACATTCACATCTTCTAAGCAAAAACAACTATTTTTGTAAGTCTCCCTAGGGGATGCTTCTCCCGATCACTCCATTCTCAACCTAGGGTCAACCGTTGTCTATCCTACATATCCTCATTTACTTCCCCCTTATTACATTCAGACAGCAACACCATTCAATAATCCTCTGCCTCGATTGGCTCTTGCGCGTTTTTCTGATTGAACATTTAGAAAAATACATTAAATCACCCATGTTTGATTACATACATGGGTAGCTGATGTTTATCGTTTTAAATTTTTGAAAATTAAATTTGAAAAAAAAATCCGTTCAAATGAAATATACCTTCGTTCTTAACAATGTCCCCATTACGAGCAGAGGAGCCCTTTTTTTCCAAGTGATCTTTAAACATGATATATTCTATTCCCATAGAATAAACGCTGACGTTACAGTCGAATGTTGTCACAATGTTTGAAAGCATTAATTAATTCTTTTACCTTTTCTTTTCTTTAGACTTTACGGGTAATTGTGAATGATAGAACGTTTACCAACGTCAGTTGTGAGCCGAGTCTTCTGGGAATATCAGACCCACAACCGTTCCAGAATAATTGCACTGTTAAATTAAATTATGGCAAAGCTGGCGACTGTTCTCTTTCTTTGTGTCCGCGAATGGGTAAGATCCAGATCGACTTGCAAGGAACAGGATTAGTTGTTTCGCCCACGGTAAGTAATTTTTATATCTTCAAAAATATAGAAGCAGTGAGCGAACGCAGCGTTTTCATAAATTATGTATACAACTTCCACAGTTTATTGCATTCTTTAGCGTTACATATTACTGCGGCATATCCTTCTTTTTATATGTCAGTGAATGTTGGCCAATTTCCCCGCGGATGAAGAAGAAGCTTGAGATAGAAGAAATATGGTTCTACGGATGGATTTTGAGAATTTCATGGATGGAGCGAGTAAGCAACAAGGAAGTATTTTTAAAATGGTTACGCAAAGAACACTTGAACTCAAAATGAAGAAAAGAAAGCAGAAATTACTTGTGGGTGGGTTTTGGACTGTGAAATAATCTCAGGAGGGTAGGGACCGCTTGATGCCATGATGATGTGGTGAAATGAAATTACGAAACAAGAAACGAAAAGTACTCTGCTATAAGATGGTGCCAGAAAGCAAAGATATATCTGACAATAGGACAGTCGATATGGCGCCAATATAGGCCAGAAAGAAAACACAAGCAAAGAATCTTCATTTAATAAGAATGAAAATTATGAAAAAATATAAAAGAAAATTGTAGAGATACTAAAGAAAGAAAGAAAGAAACAAACAAACAAACAAACAAACAAACAAAAAACAAAGCAAAAAAGAGTGGCGAGATATTAGGAAAGAAAGAGTGGTGAAAAAGAAAGAAAGAAAGAAAGAAAGAAAGTGGTCAGATGTTAAGAAAGAAAGAAAGAAAGAAAGAAAGAAAGAAAGAAAAAAGAAAGACAGAAAGAAAGAAAAACGAGAGAAAGAATGGGTGATATTAAGAAAGAAAGAAACAAACAAACAAACAAACAAAAAACAAAGCAAAAAGGCGTGGCGAGATATTAGGAAAGAAAGAGTGGTGAAAAAGAATGAAAGAAAGAAAGAATAAAATATGGTGAGAAAGAAAGTGTAGAAAGAAAAACGAAAGAAAGAATGGGCGATATAAAGAAAGAAAGAAAGAAAGAATCGGCCGAGCATAGTGAGTACACGAAGACATGAGAATGTGAAAGCCCTAGATACGGATTAGGAGTCGTGGTTCTTGTACACGGTTAGTCAACATGGGAACCTACTGTAGAAATATTCAAAAAAGTTATCTCCCCTTGATTACCACCCGACGAACAAATACTGGCAATAAGATCAATTAGAAATAGTGACAAGAATAAAAAAGGAAAAAGAAAAAAAACACACGTGATCTGATGAGACCTACACGAGACATCGTTAGGTTTGAAAGTCAATATTCACCTTTTTGCTCCGTGAAATTACAGTAACAGAAGCCAAAATGTTCAAAATTTATTTTGTTTTTAGTACCTAGTCTTTTGCAATTAGATACATACTAATCATGTATTAAGAATTTCGAATATATATATTTTTTTTAAGCATATCACCCCAAGCAAGGCTGGAAGCCACTAGTACGCAGGGGGTTACAGAAGGTTTGGAGGAAGAGCAGATAGGAGTGGTAAAGGAGAGGATGTGGAGAAAGTGAAAGGCAGTGGATCGATCAAGGCAAGGTGGTTACAGAAGATTTGGAGCGAGAGCAGATGGGAATAAAAGGGGAAAGGATGTGGAGAAGGGAAGAGGATAGATCCAGGCAGCTGGAGATGTCGATTGACGTTACACTTAAATAGTTGGAGATTGTATTTGTCAGGGAAACAGGAATAAGGAAGGGAGTTCCACAGGCGAGATGTGCGAGACATGAAGCTATTGGAGTAGAAGAGACGTCTACATCTAACAGTTTCAACGGTGAAGGGGTGGGAACGGGATGCCAGCCTCGTAGGACGTTTAAATTGATGAGGCCTAGGAACCAACGAAAGCAGCTCCTCGGAGCAATTACCGTGAAAGTATTTATAAAAAAGACAGAGCGAGGCAACGTCGCGTCGGTGAGAGAGAGACTGCAGACGAGATGACAGATCGGGGCCAATTACATTGCATATCCGTCTCTGGATCTTATCAAGAACCCTGAGGAAAACAGCAGGGGCTCCAGACCATATATGGCAGCAATATTCCATGCAAGGGCGAATGGTCGATTTATAGATTTGGAGGATAGATTCCGGGGAGAAAAACTTCCTGGCTCAGCACAGGAAGCCAACTTTCCTTGCAGTGGATGATGCAATTGACTCGATGTATTTGTTCCATCTCAGATTAGCGGACAGCGTGAGACCGAGCAGCCGTAGAGAGGAGCTCTCAAGAAGTTGGTCATTAGACATTCTAATGGGATGCAGGGATGGATCCTTGTGGTGGTTAATAGAGAGCACTTTAGTTTTAGAGGCGTTAAAGTTAACCGTCCATTTCTTGCCCCAGTTCACAACCGATTGGAGGTCCTTTTCTATCCGAGATGCCAGGTTAATTTTGTCAGCATCACTGGATTTGTGTTTGAGGCAGGAGTAAATTGTGGTGTCGTCCGCATAGATGCCGACTTGGGAATCTATGGCGTCAGTAGGTCGTTTATGAATATGAGGAACAGAGTAGGGCCTAGGATGGAGCCTTGAGGAACACCTGCATTAGTGGAATAGGAGCTGGAGATGAATCCATTGAGAACGACCTTCAATTCACGGTTTGACAGGAATGATTGTATTAAGTCAAACAATCGACCTGTGATGCCATAACCCTGGAGCTTGCGAAGAAGGCCGGCATGCCAAACTCTATCAAACGCTTTGGAGATGTCAAGGGCCACGGCACGAGCTTCATCGTTATTATGAATAGCTTGGAAGACAAATTCAGTGATGGCCGTAAGCACATCAGCTGTAGATCGGGCAAAGCGGAAACCATATTGCTTGTCTGAGAGCAGATCATGGGATAACAGGTGATTAATCACATCGGTGTTGATAATGGCTTCGAAGACTTTGCCGAAGAGGGGTAGGAGACTGATAGGACGGTAATTAGAAGGGTCGGAGGGGTCACCAGAGTTCTTAAAGACAGGAACAATGGTTGAGGACTTCCAGCAGTCAGGAAAGCAAGACTCCTTGAGGCAGCCGTTGTATAATTTAGAGAGGGCAGGCGCCAGTTCAGGCGCACATTTCTTCAGGACAGTGGCTGGTATCCCGTCACCACCAGTAGCCTTGTGGTGATCTAAGTTAGAAATAATGCCCAATACCAACGACGGGGATATGTGCAATCCGATCAGAAGGGCTTCGGTTCTGAGAGGGAAATTGGGCATGGGTACCCCGGAAGAGTCTAACGTTGAATTGGAAGAAAACTTCCGAGCAAAGCATTCAGCCTTGTCGGCAGAGGTGGTTAGGACCTCAAACTGATTGAACAGGGGAGGAATGGAGGGTTTACTATTGTTCAGAACGCTCTTGCAGAGGCGCCAATAATCTTTGGAGCCGAATTTGCGTTCCTTCATCCGAGCAGCAAATAGTGACTTGGCATCGTCGAGGATACGCTTACACTCGTTACGGGCAGAGGTGAATAGACGTCTATTGAAGTCAGACATATCACTACGAAAACGGTGGAAGAAGTGGTTCCTATGGGCAATGGTGGCTGAGCAAGCAGCTGTGAACCAGGGGGAGGAGCGCGGTTTGACCTTGAATTTCCTGGAGGGGATGAAAGCGTCGATTCCAGCTTTTACCCAGGAAGAGACCTCTGAAGCACAATCTTGAATGGGGAGCTTAAATACAACATCCCAGGGAACATCGCGGAGGAAGTCACGAAACGAGTTCCAGTCAGCCCGTTAGTAGCAGAATGTGGTTCTGGTGGTAGGAGGCTCCTTGCAGGGGGTGGAGCTGAAGTAGTTGCTAACAGACACTACAGCATGATCGGAGTTACCGATAGGACAGAGCTGCGTGGCACTACAAGACTCAAGGATGGAGGTAAAACACAGGTCGAGGAGTGAAGCCTTACAGTCACGGTTGTAAGCAAAACGCGTGGGGAAATCGATTATCTGTGTGAGGGATTGAGAGACTGAAAAGTTGAGAGTATGAATGCCTGCGAGGTCGGTAGTAGCATTCTTAAGCCACTGGTTGTGATGGGCGTTAAAGTCGCCAAACACAAATATGTGAGCGAACGGATGGAGAGAGAGGGCCCTATCTATGCTGTCAGAAATGACATCGAGTATTCCAGTCCTGAGAGAATGGAGAGCGGTAGAGGAAGAAAAGATAACTTTCAGCATTGAGAAGAGATAGACGGAGACACAAGAATGAATGATCCGGCGATTCGAGAGAGCACTCTCTAGCCAGAGGGAGATGGTCCTTGACGTAGGCAACCAGGCCAGGCATGTAGGTTAGAGAGTCTTTTCTGAGGATATATATATATATATATATATATATATATATATATATATATATATATATAGATAGATAGATAGATAGATAGATAGATAGATAGATATGAAAAGATATCTTAACATTTAAATATATATATATATATATATATATATATATATATATATATATATAAGTGTGGGATTGGTATATACGGAGTAAATTCCAATAACCAACTATTATTATTCTTTAAAGAGTGCTCAATACAGAATAGAGCAGATATAATCATTTATTTAAATATTATAACATAAATATGTTATAAAATCACTACAAAATAGAGAGAGAGGGATAAAGAAATTGTGATAAGGTGTCATTAGTTTTCTTTTGAATGGACGTTGTTTTTTTCCTTTTACTTTGGGAATTTATAAATACCACAATTTTTTATATAAGTTTGAATGTTTAAACGGTTCAAGAAATTTAATTATATGTTAGTTAGAGTTTTAAAAAAAAAACATAACAACAGAGTCTTCAGCAAGTATATGGACTCGGTGAACCTGATAACCCACAAGGTTGCAAGCAGCAATACTAAGCATAAAGACACAGATAATAAATTATGTAATTGTAGGAATCCTAATAATTGTCCACTAAAAAATAATTGTTTAACTAGCTCTGTAGTTTATCTTAGTACAATATCAACACTAGAAAATCCAAATATAAAGAAATTTTATATTGGTTGCACCATTCAAGGAACGTTGGCGGGGTCATATGCAATCTTTTAATAACAGTAACTATAAGTATATGACTTCATTATCCAAATACTTTTGGAGTCTAAAAGAAAAGAATAAAACACCTAAGGTTAAATGGAAATTGATTAGAAAAGCCCGGACATGTAACTCCCTATACGCCCCGTGTTACCTATGCCTTAACGAAAAATTTGAAATAATTAGATTTAAAAATAAGACTGATCTTTTAAATCAAAGATATGAACTAACAGTTAACTATACTAAGTTTAACTTAGTATAGAGATCATACAATTTCAATGATAATGATAAGTTAAATTCAAGAGACTATTACCTTTATAACATGAGGGTCACCTGGCCGATATCAAGGTGTACTGTGCAATTACAAAGTGTAGGTATGTGTATGTAAGTATGTATGTGTATGGGTATGAATGTATGTATTTGTATATATGTGCATGAAGTTCAGGCCGAAGGTGATGTCGCCTTGATAATCATGCATGTATTTGTATGTATATATTTGTGTGTATATGTGTTTGTACTGTTGGATGTGTAGGTACATATATAGGGATATATATATGTCAATAGCTTGTTTAGGGAATTCTATGGGTATACCTATATATATGTAAGTATGGAAAAAAAAAAATTTTCTTTAAAAGGATCTATGGTGACACTGATACGTGAGATTGCCCGTGCGTGATTTCTTTGAAATATTTTATATGTGTGTGTGTGTATGTGCATATATGTATGTATATATATATATATATATATATATATATATATATATATATATATATATATATATATATGTATGCGTGTATATATATCTGGGTGTGTGGGTTTGTGCGTATGTATGTGTGTATATATGTATGCGTGGGTGTGTAAAATACACACATATATATATATTTACATGGGTTTAATTTACGTTGTTTGATTTTTCATGTATATGCGTGTAATTATAAATGTCTGTCTATATATTTGATTCATATACATATATGTATGCATACGTTGGTATGTGTATGTAAGTATGTATGTGTATGGGTATGAATGTATGTATTTGTATATATGTGCATGAAGTTCAGGCCGGTGATGTCGCTTTGATAATCAATTACAACTAGAAGTAAACTTATATTTGAGAATAACATCTGTAGTGTATTAGTGTAAATTCTATAACTATTTCTCTAATCAACTATTTCATACCAGAATTTTTGGTAATAAAGGCCTTTTTTTTAAACTCTAACTAACATATAATTAAATTTCTTGAACCGTTTAAACATTCAAACTTATATAAAAAATTGTGGTATTTATAAATTCCCAAAGTAAAAGGAAAAAACAACGTCCATTCAAAAGAAAACTAATGACACCTTATCACAATTTCTTTATCCCTCTCTCTCTATTTGTGTCTTTTTGACCTATCACCCTCCCACAAATTCCGTTGACAGGCTTGGGGTCGGTACCTGGTTTTCCTCAAAAGAATTTAGGGAGAAGGGAGTCGAAGTGTTGCGTCTAACTCAACCATATCTCTCTACCCCCTTCACAAACCCTCAGTGATAACCTTGCTTCGTGGTCAGGTTTTTTGAATCACCATATACTTGCGTTTTGATTGGTCATTCTGACTTATGTTACAACGTTTATCCCTAGCGAAGGACCGTTGATGAATTTGGAACTTTTTAAAACCATTTATTCTACATTCAACATCATCACTTGATAAGACACTGGAAATGTCGAAACGAAATGGCTATTTTTGTAGTGATTTTATAACATATTTATGTTATAATATTTAAATAAATGATTATATATATATATATATATATATATATATATATATATATATATATATATGCACATTTCATTGAAAACGACTGACAAGGTGCTTTTATTAAGTCTTTATAAAATTTCTCGTGCGATCTAATAATGTTTTTCTTTTCAGATGATAAATTATATAAAAACATAGACATAATATCTTGACCGTGTCTTGAAACAAAAAAAAAATGAAATATTTTATAAAATATACATATAACAAACTATTTCTAATTCTAACAGTTGAAATATAATCCTTGAAAATGGCTAAATATATAGCCGAATGCGCTCGGATAAAAAGAACATTCGGACAGTTTTTATATAATTTATCATCTGAAAAGAAAAACATTATTAAATCGCACAAGAAATTATATAAAAACCTAAATAAAAGCACCTTGTCAGTCGTTTTTAATGAAATGTGTATGAAAGAAGATAGCTGCCTAAATACACACATATATATATATATATATATATATATATATATATATATAAGTATACGATTGGTGTATACGGAATAAATTCCAATAATCAACAATTACTATTCTTAAAAGAGTGCTCAATACAGAGTAGAGCAGATATAATTACTTATTTAAAAATTATAACATAAATATGGTATGAATTCACTACAAAAATAGCCATTTTGTTTCATCACCTCCGGTGTCTTATCAAATGATGATGTTGAATGTAGAATAAAGGGTTTTAAAAGTTTCAAATTAATTAACGATCCTTCGCAAGGGGAAAATGCTGTTACATAAGCAGGAATAACCAATCAAAATACAAGTATACGGGATTTCAAAAAACTTGACAACGAAGTAAGGTTATAATTGCTTTTAAAAGCTTTAAAGTTGGGGTTATACTAAAGTAGAATTTATTCTAACCAATAAGTATTAAATTATATGATAAAATTTGAAATTAAAATTAAAAGTAAAAATTTACCAATTTTAAAATCTAAATTTAATCTCTATTAAGTTGAAAATTACTGAGAAGAAAAGAAAAAATACATATATTATTCAATTTATTTTTTCATTGAAATTACGTTAGAACAGACGTTAACATCGACTGGTCTTCCTGACAAAATGGATACATTTTAATTCTAATGTGTGAGTGGGCTACTAACCACTCGCGTAAGACAATACAAACACACTCAGATTATAATACATAAGCATCCAGACATATTTATATATATACACACAAAAAGGTGACGAGACAGGAAACATCTCCACTGCCCTTTATAAAAAAAAACGAACACACACATACATACACAATTAAATGTGCATGCATTTTCTATACACATAGACACCGATAAATACATGTACACACATCCACATACATTGACCTAGACAGTCTGATACAACAACCAAGAAATATTCAAGACTGAAAGTGTTATTAAACGAATGCTAACCACTTATTAAAATATAACTTATACGGGCAAATATACATAGATAAAAATGGTCTAATAGAACAGAGAAACAAAGAATATGGAAAGGAAGGACATTAAAATAGGTATATATGTTTAAAAATAACATTATCTAATATATAAAAAACGAAAAATCCAAACACACAAACATATATAAAAATATATACTTTTATCATTAAGTCAATATACTCCTTATTATACATTAGGTGAAAGAAAATAAGGACTACCTACAGATATAAGTGTACAGTCACACATATATACATATATACACATACACACATACACACAAATATATGCCTACACATACCCATATATATATATACGCATACACATATGTATATATACACGTACAGAAGCAAGTATAAATATATCAACCCCCACAGTGACGTAAAAAGTAAACAAACCAAATATAAATATATATACATACATACACATATATACAAATACACATATACATATATATACACATACATATACATCTATACATACATAAACATATGCATATGTTTATGCAAGCATATGTATGTATATGTATGTATAACATTTTATAAAACATACACACAACAAACTATTACTTATTTAACAGTTAAAATATGTCATCCTTGAAAATGGCTAAATGTATAGCCGAAAGCGCTCGGATAAAAAAAACATTCGGACAGTTTTTAAATAATTTATCATCCGAAAAGAAAAAAATTATTAGATCGCATGAGAAATTGTATAAAAAAATAAATAAAATCCCCTTGCCTATCGCATATATATATATATATATATATATATATATATATATATATATATATATATATATATATATATATATATATATGTATATATATATATATATATATATATATATATATATATATATATGTGTGTATGTGTGTGTGTGTGTAATTTGGCAACAACTTTTCTTTTAAACATATTGTGTCAAAGATAACATAGTCCTGCATAGAAAATATGAGAAAATTCAAAAGAAAATATGCAGAACTATGTTGTCTTTAACATTCAACACAACATGTTTAATATATATATATATATATATATATATATATATATATATATATATATATATATATATATATATATATATATATATATAATATGGTTAAAACAACTGAAAAGTTGCAAATTAAAAGAAAAAAATTGGGTGGTTTTTGGCGAAAGTATTTATTTATATATAATTGATATTTCAGACCACCTCGGTCCTTCCTCAGAAATTAATTGAATATATATATATATATATATATATATTGAATATATATATATATATATATATATATATATATATGAAAAGATACCTTAACTTTTAAATATCAATTTTATCAGAAATTAATTGAATACATATATATATATATATAAAGACATTTATAATATGTTTAACGTTCTTTTTATAGATACAAGTATTTTAGCAAATGCTCTGTTTTATAATAAACAGTATTAAATAACATTTACCGGCCTGAATGTCCGAGAAATTTTCATAGAAAATTTTCGTTCTTCGACAGGAATCGAACCTGTATTCTATACGGAACCATCATTTCGCGTGATGAAGAAGCGTCTGATTAGCAAGGTCGATTTTACTATCTTTAAACTTAAATCTTCCATGAATCTCTTCTATTCATATCTGCTCTAGCGTATCAAATGGATTCATCGACCTTGCGAATATTTTCTATGAAAATTTCTCGGATATTCAGGCCGGTAAATGTTATTTAATACTGTTTATTATAAAACAGAGCATTTGCTTAAATACTTGTATCTTTAAAAAGAACGTTAAACATATTATAAATGTCTTTAAATAAATTGTCGGACTGTGTCCAATTCAATATATATATATATATATATATATATATATATATATATATATATATATATATATATATATATATATATATATATATATATATATATATATATATATATAAATGTTTTTTTATACGAAAACGTTAGTGTTTTGTTTGAGCTTTTATATTTTTGTGTTGTATGTTTCATTCACTTTAAACGAAGTCTCTGCTGCATATTCCTGCACAACAATACCTTTATGCAAATAGGATAAAAATGGTTTCAGATATTTTTCATTACAGAGACAATCTGCATGTTGGTCCTTGTGTAAGTGTGTTTGGCAAGATTATGTGTGTGTATGTGTATTCTTTATGTCATATTAAACTATTCAATCTGTTACATTTTTTTTCTCTTCCCAGGTAACATGGATTGCTGTGGGCTACAGGCCTCGCATTGAATCTTTCTATCGCTCACGATTTAATGATGTGATCAAAATTACCTGTGGGGGTAACTGTGGAATGTGCTATCCCAAAGGAGACTTAATTCTGGAACCGAAATCTTAATAAATTATTATTATTATTATTTATTTATTTATTTTATATCCTTTAATTTCTAGTGTGGACACATTTCCTTCCCGGTGCCGTTCAGAGACCTAAGGTTAGAAATGGCATCATGACATTTTCCACTGACAAAAAAAACAACATATTTTACATAGACAAAGCCCTTCGTAAGGTGTGGGCTGTACACGTGTGAACATTTTTTGTATTTCTTTATTATTATTATTATTATTATTATTATTATTCCCTTTGATATCTGGCGTTTACACATTTCTTTCCGGGTCCCGCCCAGGGACCTAAGGTTAGAAATGGCATCATGACACTTTCCACTGAAAAAAAAAAAAAAAAAAAAAAAAAAAATTACATAGATAAAGCCCTTCGTAAAGTGTGGGCTGTACTTGTCAGAACAATTTTTTGTATCTCTTTGAGGCATGGACTTCCAGGGATCCCTTCAATCAGCCTACTGGAATCTTTTCCAACCAGTCCAAGGGCTCCAACTACAACAGGAATTGTTGATGTTCCCATGTGCCACATTTTTGAGATTTCGATTTCAAGGTCCTTGTATTTTGACAGTTTTTCGAATATCTTCAAAGACACATTGCAGTCTGCAGGGACTGCCATATCAATAAGGAGGCACTTATTTTGTTTGTGGTCTTTAATAACAATGTCTGGGCGGTTGGCTTTGATTGTTCTGTCAGTGTATATTGTGTAGTCCCATAGAATTGTAACAGGTCCTATCTCCGTAACCGGGTCAGGGTGGTGTTCGTACCAATTTCTTCCAGTTTCCTTCCCATAGGAGTTGCAAATTTATTATTATTATTGTTATTATTATTATTATTATTATTATTATTATTATTATTATTATTTGATTTCTGGTGTGTACACATTTCTTTCCACTGAGCAATTAAAAAATAAAACAAGAAAAAGACAACAACAACACATTCTACATAGATAAAGCCCTTCATAAGGTGTGGGCTGTACTTGTGAGAACAATTTTTTCTATTTCTTTGAGGCATGGATCCCTTCAATTAGTCTACTGGAATCTTTTCTAATCAATCCGAGGGCTCCAACTACAACAGGGATTGTTGATGTTCCCATGTGCCACATTTTTGAGATTTCTATTTCAAGGTCCTTGTATTTCGACAGCTATTTGAATATCTTCAAAGATACATTGCAGTCTGCAGGGAGGAGGCACTTTTTTGTCTGGTCGGTTGGCTTTGTTCTGTCAGTGTGAATTGTGTAGTCCAATAGAATTGTAGCAGGTCCTATCTCCGTAGCCGGGTCTGGGTATTAGAAGTAATTCTAATACATTTACTTGGTTTTAAAAAGAAATATAGTATATTAAAAATTAAAAATAATTTTTTTTAGAAAGGTGGTTAAAACATATTCTAGCCTAAACAGCCCCTCAAAATCTTTAAATATACAAATAGAAAAAGTACCGTAAGAACTTTTGCCGTTAGAAAAAAAAAATTTTAAAAAAACCCAGACGACCTGAATTTAGCGAATGTCAGAATTTGTTGAAAGATACATCCCTACCCATCCCTAAACATAACCCCGCTTTCGAATGTAACTATTAACTGATACAACGAAAATTAAAAAATTGAACCCTCTACCAGCCCTTGTCTAGATGAATGGATTTATCGGTATCCTTGAAAACCCTCAATTATGAATCTTTGCAGTGCCTTTAACAACCGTAAATTTTAAAAAGTAAGTTACTCCAAAATTCGCTTGACGAGGAAATGGAACTAATGTCTTTGGTTTAATAACAAAATTAAATTCAGTAAATTGTCTTCTGTGAAGACCTTCAGTAAATGTACTGGATATGTTGTAGTGAATGAGATTAGATCACGCGCCAAAATTCAAATCAAAGATGACTATGGCGGGAAGGAGTTCTTCGAGAAGAAATGTTCAGAAAGTCAGTTGTAATGCATAGTAACATACGGCAAGGAAAAATACTCACTGCGAGAGTTTATGATTGTGAGTGTATGTAGTTCTTTTTAAAGTAACAGGTTCTGAAAGTATGCGTTCGAAGAATGTGAAAAATGCTCGTTCATCAGGTTGGAAGTTTTTTTGAAAGTTCTTGGAAGTTGAGCGGCTCGCTAAAAGATGTTCGCGTTGGAATGAAAATTCTGTCCTAAGGTGACGACAGTGTAAGATACCGCGACGAGCCATGAGATCAGGGCAAGGCTTTGCCGAATAAAATGTCTCTGTCTGTATATATGGGGTTACCGGCGAGAGACAATTGAGCCTGCCCGGTCAGGTCAAACGACCTGGGGCGACTAATTTTGAAAAGCCAAATTTGCCGTGACGTCAACGCAAAAGCGCGCGAAAAATAAATTCTTCCTCATCTTCGGCTAAGACAACGGTTTACTACTATGACTGACCGAACGTGAGAGGAAGGGGTGAAAAGTTGCGCGTGCGTCACAATGAAGGTGGGGGTAGCGTGAATCCCACACCGAGTAGTGGCGCCTGGCTCAACGCAGTGCCCTCTTCATCTACCGGTACTCTTCTAGATGATGAGTGCACTCGAGTCGGAGTCGCGATCCGTCTTGGACTCAAATCATGTGAGCGTCACAGATGCAGATGTGGAGCCTCCATCGATGAGTTTGGTTTGCATCCTCTCTCCTGTCGTCGTAGTGCCGGCCGCTTTCCACGGCATGCAGCAATTAACGACATCATCAAAAGAGGTTTGGATGCAGCTGGGTTCCCTTCTCAAATCGAACCCGTAGGCCTCGACCGTGGTGATGGAAAGCGGCCGGATGGCATTACCATTTTCCCTTTTAAAATGGGTAAGTCGTTGATTTGGGATGCGACCTGTGCGGATACATTTTCGGCAGGTAATATGATCAGGTCCGCGGTTGAGCCGGGGTTCGTTGCCCGAGACGCAGAGATAAAAAATAGCTAAATATTCTTTTCATGCTGATAGATTTTTTTTACTCCTGTGGCAGTGGAGACTTCAGTGGTTATTGGCCCTCGTTCGATGGCGTTCCTTCGGAGGATTGGCGCGATTGCGTCTGGATTAAGAAACGAGCCTCGCGAAACGGAGTGGCTCTTGCAGCGTGTCTCACTGGCGACGGTTCGAGGTAATGCTTTCTCCATCATAGCGGCTAGCAGAGGATAGAAAAAAAATTGTTTATAGTTACGTTGTTCTGGAATTGTCATCATTGGTCGACTGAACTTGCTTTGTTTCAATGACTTTTGTTTTGTTATTAAATAACTGTATTCAGAAGTTTCTTTTCAAGTAGCGTCCGTCGCGAGACGCGGACGTCACGTGATGTGGAATGCAACTGTGTTTGAATATTTCTAACGTAAATCTAACGATAACAACATCTAAAATATTATCGTTAGATTTTCGTTAGAAATATTCAAACACAGTTGCATTCCACATCACGTGACGTCCGCGTCTCGCGACGGACGCTACTTGAAAAGAAACTTCTGAATACAGTTATTTAATTAATTTCTGACGAAAGATCGGGGCGATCTGAAATATCAAATATATATATATATAAAAATATAAATAAATACTTTCACAAAAAAAAACATTCAATATTTTTTTCTTTTAATTTGCAACTTTTCAGTTGTTTGCACTTAAATTCATAAAGTCTATGAACCATAACAAAGAGCACATCCGAACAATTACCGTGGACGTATTTATAGAAAACGCGAAGAGAGGCAAACATTCAGCGACAAATGATTGAAATCAAGCCGACATATAAGGTCAAATAATATTGCTGATTCTTCTTTGGATTTTATCGAGGAGCTCAAGGTAAATAGCAGGGACACCGGACCATCTGTAGCAGCAATATTCTAAGCATGGATGAATGGTAGACATAAATATGTAAGATAGATGCCGGAGAGAAAATTAACAGCTGACCTAGCAATGGGTTCAATATAGTCTTTCCAATTCATGTCAGAAAAGGCAAAGGGAGGCAACCATACGACGGTGAGAGATTGACTGCAGCCAAGAGGCCAGATCAGGACCAATAATATTGCTGATTATTCTTTGGATCTTATCAAGGAGCTCAAGGTAAATGGCAGGGGCACCGGAGCATATGTGGCAGCAATATTCTAATCATGGACAAATTCTTGACTTATAAATATGCAAGATAGATTCCGGGTAGTATAACTATTTCGCCTGACACAGTGAACCGATTTTTATAGCAGCTGACCTAGCAATGGATTTAGTATATTCTTTCCACTTCATGTCAACAATGAGTCATTTTCCTGGAGGATAGCATCGACCATGCCGGTGGCAGGAAAAGAGGGGTCTCTCAGATGATTAATGGAGTAAAGTTTAAATCTGGAGGCGTTAAAATTGACAAGTCATCTTTCGCCCCAATTAAGGACGGTCTTGATGTCGTTTTTCACATCAGCGGCTATGTGCAGCTTGTCGGACTGTTCAGCTTATTATGAAGGCAGGAATAAAAGTTAGTGTCGTCTGTATTCTAATGGTGTGTTTATTTTGATAAGGCATGGCAGAAAGAGATCTATTCGTATTGCTAGGAATAGTGACTTTATTTGGGAAGGATGCCATAATTATACAGAAGTTATACTGGGAGCAAACTGCCATTTATGTGGATAGAAAAAGAATTGATTAAGTATACGCCGGATTTATTTAACTTCTTCAGCGAGTCTATCCTCAGGTAGCTGGAGATTCTACATTTGGCCAGGAGGAAGAAAATGGTGCAATTAAGGTATATATATATATATATATATATATATATATATATATATATATAATAGGAAAGAACTCGTTAGGTAAATAATCCGAAGTTCTTTAGTATTTTTGTTTTTATTTAAAAATAAAAAAAACAGTGCTCGATACAAAAGTAGACCCTAAATTATGTAGCGAAGGAGTTCTCTGCATAGATGCCAATTATCTCTCTTTAACTAACCTATATATATATATATATATATATATATATATATATATATATATATATATATATATATATATATATATATAATAGGAAAGAACTCGTTAGGTAAATAATCCGAAGTTCTTTAGTATTTTTGTTTTTATTTAAAAATAAAAAAACAGTGCTCGATACAAAAGTAGACCCTAAATTATGTAGCGAAGGAATCATATTTTTAATAAATATTTATAATATATATATGTGTGTGTGTGTGTGTGTGTGTGTGTGTGTGTGTGTGCGTGTGTGTGTGTGTGTGTGTGTGTGTGTTTGAGACCTTGACTGTTCAGCTTAATATCAAGGCAGGAGTAAAAGTTAGTGTCGCCTTTATTCTAATGGTGTGTTTATTTTGAATATGCATCTTTTTGTCATTTGATTAAATGCTTGTTTAAATACTATCTTCAAATAAATCATAAAAACTGTATATATATGTTTGTTCTTCATTTTAAGAACTCTTTTTTCCTAAAAATGTCAGGAAAAAAATCTTTTTTGCAAGAAGATATTTACTAAGCATGAACAACATCACCCGTACTTCGTTTGTTCTTCAGGCATCAACAAGAACAGGTCCTTCTCCTGTCTCCACCCCAGCAGTCGCCCTTACTTGCCCCACCTGTAACCGTATCTACGCATCCGTTTTCGATTTCAGAAGTTGACAGCATAACTCAGTTTTACTTCAAGGCAGCAATCAACATAAAAGACACAGGAAGGATCTTTCTCCTACCCCAGCAGTCGATGTTACTTGCCCCGCCCCCCTACCGTAACCGCATCAATTTCCAGCTTCCGCTGTTGTTGGCGTAACCCAGTTTTTCTCGGTTGATTAGTATGACATGATCTCTATATTACTACGTAAGTTTTATGGCTTGGTCCAAATGAAAAAATAGAAAATAAAGCTTCACCCATTTTAACAGGTGAACGCGGTTTTGGTATGGTTATCTCCCCTTATACGTATTCCGTATTTAAATAAATACAGGACACGCTTTACTTTACCAGCAAGGAAACTACACTAATCAAAAGTTCCCCGTGTGCCGAATAACCAACAAATTCGCTAGACAATACACCAGAACTGACCTTGCCAACAAAATGAGTCTCCTGGGTCGCAGTCATATCCACTTCAAAGGATAGGAGAGGACGAAGCAGTCGGGCCACCTTACTCCGATCTCTCAAGTCCTTCGCATTTAAGCTGGCCAACTGATGTCGATTGGGCCAACTAGAGCATTCTGGTCACCAAGGCAGCAATCAACATCAAATTCAATTGCTGTACAAAGAGTCTCAGGGTGTGTTATGAAAGATACAGAAATGCTTATTCTCTAGTCCAACAGTCGCTGTTACTTGCCCCACCTGTAACCGTATGTACGCATCCGTTTTCGATTTCTGAAGTTGACAGCATAACAGAGTCTTTCTCCTTGTGGTATCTATAGCTTGATCTCCATATTACTACGTAAGATTTGTGTTTTGCTCCAAATGAAAGAAATACAAAATAAACCATCACTCATTTTCAAAGATCAAAGAGGTAAAGGAGAAATTAATATCAAGAGAATAAACTTGTCTGGCCCTTAACCTTATGTTCCTTTTGTCGCCATCTATTCACCCATTTTAAGAGAGGCAACGTCATTAATATCCCCATAAAATTGATGTTTTAAATAAGATTTTCATATACAAATGCATGTATACGATTAGCTTTAATTAAATAATTTTTTTTTCAAATATTTTCTTCAAATAAAACACAATAATAAAATAATACATTTATAAATTACTACAATGTATAGATCTTGTTCTTCCCCGTGAGTTCGCGTTCGTGTCGTATGCAAGCGTAATCTCGAAGACAGACAGATAAACGCCTTTACACTTTGAACCTTGACAACCACTTTACCGGTGGTAGAGAAAAATGACGTAATGCCCGGCTACCGGTTAAACAATGGTAAAAAAAATGACTTAATGTCCAGCTACTGATTGAACGGTAGGTAAAAACTTGTAATTATTTTTATATCTGCCGTGAAAATATGACATATCAATTATTAGCGAATTTTAACCCAGGGTCTCAGACAGAAGGGTTAAAATTGCTCGGAGCTCAAAATGTTTTTCATATACAAATGCATGTATACGATTAGCTTCAATTAAATGATTTTTTTTCTTCAAATGAAACACAATAATAAAATAATACATTTATAAATTATTGCAATGTATAGATCTTGTTCGGCTCCGAGAGTATACGAGAGTATGCAAGCGTAAAACTCGAAGACAGCCAGAAGAACGCCTTAAGCCAATTAAAACTATGAAGATGAAGTCCAGTATATCGGCGGTTTTATTAAGAACCAAATGGGTAAATCTATAAAAGGAAAATATATACAAATAAATTAGACTAATTAGTGTGAAAATACAAACAAACCGGGGAAACAAGAAATAATAAAAGCAGTTGGAGGCTTTAAAATAAAGCCATTTGGCGAAATGGATAAAAGAACGTATCAAATACTTCATATACATGAATATATATAAAGTTTTCTGCGAGGCTATATTTCAATGTTGAGGTGCCTTATAGAAAAGGAAGTTATAGGAAGATGACATTTTGCAACAGTGTGATGGAATAATCCATACTAACTTCTCACCCCTCCGGTATAATCCACTTTACACCAAACATCACCTATCAACCAATCAACAGTCTAGTTTCAGCAAGCGAACCTTCTTATTGGCTCAGACCTTTAGAACTGTAACAAGTTCACGCGAAAATGTCTTTTTGCGCCCAACGCTTTGGAGCCTATTTTCTTGACCAAAACTCTATAAATAGAAGAATCTGAATCGACTCAATCAGTCAGACTTTCACCTCTGGAGAGATGCCAAACTAATCCACGCAAGTCAAAACCTTGACTAACTACACTTTTGCCGCGCAAACTTCTCTGACTCAGCAAACAACAAACACGCTCTCTCAGGAACAATTTCTAGTAATTACTTACAATACTTAAAAAGTGATATTTACTCACTACTAAATAAGTATTCGTAAACAATCACTCAAACATCCAAACAACTAAAGGTACACAACTCCTACCAATTTTGAACAGTAACTCAAACAAACTTACGCACACACACGATTGATTGAACTCGCACAAAGGACATTTTTGTACATAACCAAATACTTAGTTTAATTTTACAAACAAATCTTAATAACAGCTTCGCACACGCTGAAACTTCACAAAAATACTCTACACTATCTAATTCAACCATCTCCATTTATCCAAAAATATTCAACCCAATTGTATATGTCAATTGTATATGATATATATAATATTATTGTTACACTTTTAATTATGTTTGTCTTCACTCTGAATTTTCTTGCATGATTTGTTTACAATATTCCTTTTATCTCTTAATTTGTTGTGGACGAATGTTTAAGAACACCGACATCATAATTCCTTCTGATAACTAAAAATACATTCACCAGTCTACAACAAGTGTACGTGGATATGAGACACTTGCTGACAGGGTTCCACACGCAGAGATACAAACGTAAGGCTACATTAAACAAATGTCCACACAATAACAGTGAAATAAAATAGACAAATGCAGATAGAAAGTTAACAAAAGCTATGGACCTAAGAGGGTTAATTTTGGGGGTGAAATCAAGAGGATAAAACTACCGACTACATGCTTGGTGTGATGCCTTTGTTGTGTCTGGGTTTCCTCGTGTTATAGTAAGTGATTAGATCCTACGATTTGTCTGCAAGTGTTACAAAATCTAACGTCTTCATTAGTAAAAAATAAAATTGTTCTGCCCCCGAGAGTGGGTGTCCGTGTCGCTCGAGTGCGTAATCTTGAAGACAGCCAGATAAACGAATTGAGGCAATTAAAACCCCGAAGAAAACGAAGTCATGTATATCGGCGGTTTTATTAAGAACCCAAAGGGTAAATCTAGAAAAGGAAGATAAATACAAATAAATCAGACTAGTTAGTCTGGAAATACAAACCAGCGTAATAAAAAATAACTAAGATATCTGGAAGCTTGAAACATCAAACTAAAATCATTTTTCTAAATGAGTCAAGAAATATGGCGAATATTTTGTTTACATGAATATGTATAAAGTTTCCTACAAGAATGAATTTCAATCTAGCGCTGAGTTCTCGGAAAAAGAAAAAACAAAAAGGTTACATTTTTGCAACAGTGTACGGGTACTGTGGTACTTGTTGACAGAATTCTACACGGAGAGAAAGAAACATATGAAATAAGGCTACATTAAAAGAATGTTCAGATAAGAACATAGAAATAAATTAGACAAATGTAGAAAGTTAAACAAAAGTTAGAGACCGATTAAGGTTAACTTTGGATATTATGGGCTTATTGTGAGGGTTTCCGGTGCTATGCTAAGTGTTAACCGGAAGTGGTCAAAACGGTGACAAATCTGAAAAGTATCTAAACAAATAAAAGGGACAAAGGGAAGTAAAATAATACAGTTTCTGTATTAGATGTGCGTTGTAATCTCGAAGACAGACAGATGAACGCCTTAAGCCAATCAAACTCTAAATAAGTTCCGTATATCGGCGGTTTTATTAAGAACCAAAAGGGTCAAACTAGAAAAGGAAAATAAATACAAATAAATCAGACTAATTAGTGTGAAAATACAAACAAACCGGGGTAACAAGAAATAATAAAAGCAGTTGGAGGCTTTAAAATAAAACTGAGACCAGTTGACGAAATGGATAAAAGAAGGTATCAAATACTTCATATACACGAATCTATATACAGTTTTCTGTGGCGAGTAATAGAGAGCAGTTTTGTTTTTGAGGCGTTAAAGTTAACCAGACAATACCTGTCCCAGACCACAACCGATTGCGGGTGATTTTCAAGACAAACGGCCAGGTCGGGTTTGTCAGCGACACTAGATTTGTTTTTGAGGCAGGAGTAAATAGTGAGTGTCGTTCCCTTAGATGTTTACAAGGGATTGGATAAATGTGGAAATTAATATTAAAAAAATATTTGTTGGCCCCACTTTTCATCTCGACTGGGTCAGCTTTCAAATTTCTCATGCCCGTTTATATTTTCTCCTTTCCCACTCCCTTGGTGAGAGAGCTTCTTGATTTTGTCCCACGAGTAGAATACAGCGGCCTCTCTGTTTTGAGGGTTGGACGGGCCCTACTAACATTTGTTATGTCTAATTTGAATTATGTTAATATTTTAGTTTATTATTGGGTTCATCTCCCTTCCCTCTCATTTTTTCACCATAGAATTTTAAGTATTTATTATTATCATCAATTTTTTATGGCATGGGGCGCGTTTTGTAGGTACCCCTTGTGAGGATGCGGTATTTTGGTGTATGGAGGATTGAATTGTGATGGACGTGTTCTTTTGGTGAATGTGGAAATTGTAATGTATGAAAGGGTCGTGAATTCGATTAGCTAGGTATAAGATAGTTTGTGATGACCAGCCTCACCCCCACACTTTTTGGCCTTGTGCCACAATTTTGTATTTATTACAAAATAAATAGTCTAGTACACTAGGGTACCCCAAAACTCCAACAGTAATATTGCAAATAATCTGAAACTATGGTGTTCTATACTACAGGTCTACTCATAGTGCAAAATGTATGTATTACAGAAAATCTCTGAGAAAAGTTACAAATTAAACAAGTGTGTTCACATCAGAAGTACACCGTTGTGGATAGGTGATAGGATAGTGATTTTATCAGAATCATAGGACATAAAACGAACTGACTCAAGGGTTTAAAATAAATATATTTATCATTTTTTTCTCTAGAATGATGAGTGAGACGTTTGGTATTTGGCGTAGCAAGATG
>OZ038514.1:64276419-64398919 GCA_964036315.1 Acanthosepion esculentum | reverse complement strand
AAGAAGGCCGAAAGTATGTAGCACCCAGTGAGGATCGGAATCACTATTCAGTCGCAATTGATCTAGCGAGACAAGCTTGCTAACCATTACAACACGTCGAAGTTTAGATGTAGCACAAGTCCTAAATTTTGGGGTATCCAGTGAGGATCGGACTCACTATTCAGTCACAATTGACCATGCGAGACTAACTGGCTAACCATTACAATACGTGGAAGTTTAGATGTAGTCAGAATCGAATTCACTATTCGGTCATAATGGATGTAGCGAGACAAGCTTGCTAAATATTACACAACGTCGAAGATTATGCAGGAGAAGGCCGAAAGTATGCAGCACCCATTGAAGAGCGTAATCACTATTCAGTCACAACTGATCTATCGACACGACCTTGCTAACCATTACAACACGTCGAAGTTTAGATGTAGCACACGGCCGAAAGTATGGGGCACCCAGTGAGGATCCAACTCACTATTCAGTCACAATTGATCTATCGAGACAAGCTTGCTAACCATTACACCACTTCGAAGTTTATATGTAGTACACGGTCGAAATATAGGGCACCCAGTGTGAATCGACCTCACTTTTCAGTCACAATTGATCTAGCGAGACAAGCTCGCTAACCATTACAACACGTCGAACTCTAGATGTAGTACAAGGCCGAATGTATGAGGCACCCAGTGAGGATCGAACTCACTATTCAGTCATAAGTGATCTAGCGAGACAAGCTCGATAACCATTACAACACGTCGAAGTTTAGTTGTGGCACAAGGCCGAAAGTATGGGGCACCCAGTACGGATCGAACTCACTACTCAGTCATAATTGCTCTAGCGAGACAAGCCTGCTAACCATTACAACACGTCGAAGCTTAGATGTGGCACAAACCTGAAAGTATTGGTCACCCAGTGAGGATCGAACTCAGTATTCAGTCATAATTGATCTATCCAGACAAGCTTTCTAAACCATTACACGATGTCGAAGCTTAGATGTGGCATATGGTCGAACGTATTTTGCACCCAGTGAGGATCGAACCCTCTACTCAGTCATAATTGCTCTAGCGTCACAAGCTCGCTAACCATTACATTACTTCGAAATGCCCAGTAATGATTTTCTATCCGTAGCTTAGAAGTGGCACAGCCCCGTAAGTATGGGCCACCCAGTGCGAAATGTACTTACTATTCAATCGTAATTGCGCTAGTGAGACAGACTTGTCACCATTACATCAGGTCTGGGTCCCCCAGCTTAAGCGGATATGTGTGGACATGAAAATGATATGATCGTAGTAATCGGGGAAGCAGACACTTGGGATGTCGGTTCTACAAGGCTGTGGTTCGTGGGAAGAAGCTGTTTGAAGAAGCTCATCAAATGCGTTTCGCTACAATGTGCCTGTGTTGGCGGGTCTTAACCATGATCACATTAAGGAGTGTAGAGCAGTATGGCAGTTGTGTTTGACATTGCCAATAACCTCTTATATTTTTACATTGTTACTTCTTTATTTACAGTGTCCCCTAAGAAACTGGATGATCATGGCCCTCCACAATTTCCTATTATTTGAAGCTCTTAATAAATTTTGTCTTTTTACTTAGTCAGTTATGTGCCATGCGGGCTACACGCTTAGGCGATTATATATCTTTCGATACATGACAGATGTAGGTTTCCATTTCTTTCTACTCTCGACCAGTTGCCATCCAAGGCTATAGAACCCGCTCTGTTCTACTATTTATCCATAGCTGGGGGATAAGAAGAAGATTTGTACCTTTCGCAAGTTTATTAGCACGTAAGTGAATGCAATGGATCCGACGGGAATTCGAACTCGGCTCTCCGATTCCACAATCCGAGCCGCTATCCATTGCTCCAAAACCCTGTTCCACTATCCATTTATTCAAGCACATTCTTCTTTTTTTCATTGTAGCGTATCTCTTTAGAACGAGGACGATCATGGCCCTCCACAATTTCCTCTCCTTTGAAGCTCATGATAATGCCGTTTATTGTCGCCCGAACTTACAAAAATTGAATGTGGACGATCATGGCCCTCCACAATTTCCTCTCATTTGTAGCGCTTAATAAATTTTGCCTTTTTTGTTATTTCTTCCAAACCCTGTTCCGCTATCCATTTACTCAAGATCTTTTTCGTTTTTTTATTGTACCGTGTGCCTTCTGAACATGGACGATCATGGCCCTCCACAATTTCCTCTCCTTTGTAGCTTTAAATAATTTTTTGTCATTTCTCCTAAACCTAAAACCCTGTTCCTCTATCCATTTTGCTCAGGCTCATACTTCGTTTTTTCATTTTACCGTGTCCCTTTCAGAACGTGGACGATCATGGCCCTCCACAATTTCCTGTCCTTTATAGCTCTCAATAAATTTTGTCTTTTTGTTATTTCTCCTAAACTCTGTTTCACCATCCATTTACTCAAGCTCATTATTTACTTTAAATTTAAAATATTGTAGAAAAGACTTTTCAATCTGACAGTAGTTGCGTTGACGCGTTAACAGCCTGATGACACTTTCAATGTTGGTCGACGGAGAATTTATTTTTAAACATAAACATAATACAACGTGAGCGCCTTTTTTTATTTAATTTTTAAGCACTCTGTAATCTTAGAAATTTAAGAAAATATTCTCCGTAATCTAATGTTTTATTGAAACATGGCCCGAGCGGTTAGAACGCCCGCTTTCATATCCATGAGACCCGCGTTCGAAACTCACCATAGTCGATTTGTCGGGAAGGTGACTTGATGGTATCGTTCTGGAGGAAGCGTTCCCAGCGTGCGTCACCTTTGCAAAGTTCCTTAAAGCCACACCACAGATTGACCCACACCTTGTGAATGCAATTGGATAGACGGAACCATTTGGAGGTGTCGGTGCTTGTGCTAGCACGAAGTCACAAGTCATTGTGGCCGAGGGTTTGCACGTGCCGGTCTTGTTCAGACAGTTAATCACGCTAGATAACGTACTCTCCCCCGGAAACTGTAGCTAAGGTCCGCTCTGATTAGCTGCAGTATAAACCACAGGTGGGCTCTCTGGGTGATGAACAAACACAAATCTGCCTGAGCAGGCGTCTGCAATGGGGATTAGCCACCCCCCCCCCGAACCCCACCGGCTAGTAGCTGTGTTTTTAACCGTCAGTAGTCGTGTTTACGTGTTTGACAAGGCGATGACAGATCTAATGTCGTTCTACGGAGAATTTATTTGTAAAACATAATAGAAGAAAATAACGTGAGCGCCTTTTTTATTTAATTTTTAAGGACTCAGTAATCTTACAAATTTAGGAAAATATTCTCCGTAATCTAAATTTTGGCTTTAAATTTACTTGTTATCGCTCTTGTTTTTTGATAATGCCATTTATTGTCGCCCGAACTTACAAAAATTGACACGTTTATACACATCCCCAAAAAAATTCAAAATTCTTTTAAAAAATTTTTGGTGTTTGATGACTTGTATTAATCTGTTCCGTTTATCATTAGTAAATATAGTTTTCACTTAATAATATCCTCAAAACCGCTGAAATTAATGTGACACTGATGTCATGAAGTGGTTGGATGTTGAATCTGTTCAGGAAACGGTTAAGCCTAAAATTGAATATAAACTGGAAGAGAGAGAGGAAAATAAAGACGAGACGAGATATTTTCCTTGATGAAAATGAGACCGTCTGGATTTCTTCTCTCCTAAAGTTTATTTTTTTATCTATCGAGAGTCTGTCATGCGGACGAAAATACATTTGGAGAGATGGTTTTATCTCTTTCTTGGGGAAAAAAGAAAACACATATAATTAACGAGGAGAGAAACAAATGGGGCTTATATTTTCTTTGACGAAAATAAATTGGGAAATTTAATCAAAAAACGAACCCTTTTTGTGGGTTGAAGTTATGAAGACTGACCCTGTTGTTGACAAGCAGGTGATCTGGTTTATATTTTCGCTATACAGAGATCACCCCAGGAAATGAGAAATAATTTTATCTCTTCCTTGTGAATCTAGGCAAACAAATATCATTGAAGAGAGGAGAGACAAACGAGGCTTATATTTTCGTTGACGAAATCGAATTGGGAAATGTAAACAAGGAACGAACCCCTTTTGAGGGTCGAAGTTATGAAAACAGAATATTAACCCAATCATTCTTTCATTCTAATTTTTTCGTTCTTCCTTTAATGTAGCACCCGCCAGCGCTGCGATGAAAAACACAACGTGGGTAGAGTTGGTGTGGATCGAAGCGACCAACAACCAGCTCTGACTAACGTCAGCGCTGACCAGCTTAGAGATAACATTAAAACGTCGTTCTACGACGCTGAGGACCTAACCACTAAACGTGGTTACACCACGGTGTGTAGTCACACGGTAATAGAGATTATATAAATACAGAATTTTAAATAAACTTTAATAAATTGTTCTAATTAAAATTTTAAAACACTGAAAACACTCCTTTTAAAAATTCATTATACATCGAAAAGAATTTTATTAAGACAATATTGTCCTTAATATATCTTATTCTTAAAAGCAATTAAAACCTTTTCTAATTAAGTTTTATTGCATTTTTATTTTGCGATTCAGAGCAGATTTTCGGTAAATTGTGTTTCTGTTTGACAAAAACAAATTGATGATTTAAATTCTCCAAGGAGTCCTGCCATTAACTAAAAAAAAGGCTGAAATTTAAATTTAGCAAAATTTCATAAACTAAATTTCGTAAGTGGGGATAACGGATGTAAAAAAAAATATTTTTATTAAGATTTTCTACAAAAAGTATTTTCATTCATTTGTGAATAACTCTTCTCAATTTCATTAAAATCCGCCGATTAGTTGATTTTTGTAAGAATTTCGAAAACGATGTGTTTTTAACGGAAAAAAGACACTAAAATTCACTATACTAAATTTACCCGCTGTCGCAAAAAAAGAAGAAAAAAAAAGATTTTTTATCAAAATTTCAAATATGCTAGAAAGGATTAAAAATGATAAAAAATACTCTAGTCTTTCCTCATGAAAATAACAAGAACATATACACTATTTACATTATTCGGACTATTGTCCTCATCTTTGTTGCCATATTTATCACAACGTTTCGGCCGTTGTACGTTCCGACCTTCTTCAGATGGTTGGAATGTCGAACTGAACCCTCGCTCGCTGGGGTAGACTGTTCTAGTTCCTCGTGCCATGTCTAATGGATGTCATTTATCAGTTATCTTCTGTTAATTCACCTCTCCAAGTTCTCCACTGTCTTAACCAGATATTGAACTCACACTATCGCATGTGGATAAAGACGTTGGTTAGATCTGTGACACCCGTCGTCCTGTCCTGGTCAGGGCACCGTTTGTGACACCCGACTTCTTTTTCATTCACGACGCCAAAATGTGACGTCGGTCCTTTGTGACGGGCTAACCCTGGGACATCGGTTGAAGTCTTGTTGGGTTCTAGTACCAACTTGTCGTACCCGGCTCGCTTCCAACGCCTGGTCACCGAAGCAACTGCTTTGATCTCGATTCAACCTACCCACGTTGTGATTTGATCTTAGGTTGACGAGATCAATCAGACGTCGGGCCGTAGTGCCAGCCGAATCCGGGTCAAGGTGATACTGCACAATAATTGTAGACAAAAAAAAACAAAAGCACAAACAACTTCAAGGCGAGCGACTGGTTAGGAATAGTGATTAATTTTATGTCGGTTTGTTGAGTTACAGGAGTGCGTCTCTCTCTTTCTCTTCCAGCCCGAAGAAAAAAAATGTGGATTGTAACACTTTTGCGTTCCTTAACTAGTTCTGGATATCTGGATGGAGAATATAAGTCAGACTTCTATAATTTGTTCTTGGTTAGAAGTCTAAGTCGGAAACTTGTTTTGGTGGAAAATCTAAAGTCGGACTTCAACAAATCTGTTCTTGGTTAGAAGTCTAAGTCGGAAGGCATGGAATCGTGCGGTCACCTGTGCGAGGCGCGTCTCTCTCTTACTGTACTGGCTGTACTCTTCACTCACTGACTGGACTCTCTCTGTCTCGACTTCTGACTCACTGTCTAAAACACCCGAAGACGTTTGCTTATATGGACGCCGATCAAAACCTGGCGTGGGGTCGGACGTGGTGTGGCTACCATGTTGATTTAAAAATCCCCAATAAGGATTTTCTTTGTTTTCGGCCAAAAATAATTATCATTTTCCATATTTGGAAATCTTATTCCACTCCCACCCTCTTCTGCTCTCATATGGATATCTCACCATACTTTAGAGGGCGTCAACGGTTTTCCCACTTCCTCGCAGTAACATCTCATACCTATCCTCTCAATGGGCGGTGGCAGGCCTCCTCTCTGCGTCACATGATCATCTCCGCCTGGCTATTCGGCCAATAGGCGTCAACTGATAATCTCCATTTTTTATCCAACTTCACGGGAAATGTTTTTTCTCAACCAAATTTTTCCGCCAACATCAAGTGGGCGAATTTTTTTGACGAAATTGGGTTAATTAAAATACCCTAACATAGCCTTCGTTATCACAAACGAACTTAAACAGAATGCAGATGTCCTGTCCAGGCGACATCTCAATCCAGGGCCGGGCCCTGTGTGCGGTCGGCAGACGACCCATCAACTACTGATAACACAAGTTCGTCATCCTGACACAGCCAATGTTTTATCTGCCCAGAAGCTCTGGTATCCCTAAAAAATGACCATCAGAATTTTCGCCATTCCACTACCCAAAACAACATCGCTTTTGTGGGTGGCATTTTTCTTTCTCTTATTATCTAAGTTGTTAAGTCTTGTCCCTCTGTTTCATTCTTCTCTTTCTCTTTTTCCTTCCTTTGTTTTCGCAGAGAATTTGGCATATCTCAATCACACTTCCGCGAGAAAGTAAAGTGGTTATCTTGAATCGCACTTGAAAATAACAAAACAAAAAAATCTCCTTTTTTTTTTCTTTTTTCACCGATACCCTGTTTGGGAAAATAACAAAACAAAAGAATATCGCTCAGTATGTCTTTCGTTATATCTATCGGTTTAAGTAATCGCTCAGTATGTCTTTCGTTATATCTATCGGTTTAAGTAATCCCCGTAATTAACTTCTGTGGTTAATTAATTGATTGATTAACCTGCCGTTCCTAAATAGTGTTACAGATCCAGTGACTTTTTATAAGTATCTCAGTCTAGTCGTATCTATTTATCTATCTGTATAATGTAACTCTTTCCAAAGATTTATATAGTAAGTCTCTTGTATCGTCTGTGTTACTTTTTGAGTGTTTTTTTTTTAGAAATTAGGCCTAATCCTGTTTTAGAAGGATTAAATTAGGCCTAATCCTGTTTTAGAAGGATTAATTAACCGAGATAATTCGGCTATATATAAAAAAAATTTTTAATAATCTAAAACATTCCAAAATCCCCAGACCCCTTGTTCATGCACATGTGTACTCAGACCAACATAAAAAAATTAGTCTGAAGGACGAAACGCATCACAAGAAACTTTTTTCCGCTTTGTCAGAAAATTTAACCAAATACTTTTACAAATTTGGGATGGAGGCGGTTTCGTCGCAAGAAAACAAGACGCATAGTCGGCTGCCATCGATCTGGAAACGCAATCTTATACAACCGTGCAGCCTCGCGTCCATTACTATTTGTGTGGCCGTATGTAAAAGTCATATCTGCCTTCTCACGATATGAATATCCTGGCATTGTTAAACGGAACACTGCCTAGTTAACTCGCTACTACACACGTTAAACGTTGAAGACAGACTAACCACAAATGTACACGAATAACAAATGTAACCTAGTCTACACGGCAACACAGCATCATCTAGCATAAACCTTCTTTAAATTTAATAACTCGAAAACGAAGGATTTGCGGACAATTTTTTTGTGTTTTTGAGTACTTTTAAAAAAGATAATGATGATAAAACTATTTCCTTACTTAACAAAGATACCGCCGTTTTTGCAAATAAATTTCATAATACAGACAGAATGGGGAAAAGTCACATAAAGAATGCATATTTACTTTTTGAAGACCACTAACCTAATTTCGACAATAATCTACAATCACGGTTAATCAATCCTTCTAAAACAGAATCAGGCCTAATTTCTAAAAATTCTTGGCAGGTTCAGTCTACTTTAGGCTTACTACTATCCATTCATCTCTTCCTTCTTTCCTTTCCTTTCTTTACCCTCTCTCAATCTCACCTTTTAAAAAAGAACTTGACCGTCTGTCCCTTTCTTTCTTCCTTACCCCCTCCCCTGTCAATCTAGTATATCAGTCCGGGGAAATTGTCTACATTTACTAAAATAATTTCTGCCTGAAAAGATGAATATGTAGTGATATTAACGAAATAAATTATAACCTAAATGAATCTATAAGGTTTTCTCCTAGATTATTATTATTATTAAGCTCGTATTATTATTATGCTCTTATTATTATTATTATTATTATGCTCGTATTATTATTATGCTCTTATTATTATTATGCTCTTCTTCTTCTTCTTCTTCTTCTTCCTATTATTATTATTATTAAGCTCGTATTATTATTATGCTCTTATTATTATTATTATTATTATTATTATTATTATTATGCTCGTATTATTATTATTATTATGCTCTTCTTCTTCTTCTTCTTCTTCTTCTTATTATTATTATTATTATTATGCTCGTATTATTATTATTATTATTATTATTATTATTATTATTATTATTATTATTATTATTATTATTACTACTACTACTATTATTATAATGGTCTGTAGTCTACAATGAGTTCTCCCTGGGTTAATATCCTCCTTGGAATTATCCTTACCAGTCACAAATTGGTAATATATATATATATATATATATATATATATATATATATATATATATATATATATATATATATATATATATGCTTCTGAGTCTTTGAAGACAGATCGAAAATTACTACTTGGTCTGTTAGCCACACATGAGAATCGATATGATCGCCGATCAATTTTATGATCAACAATCCTTTACCTGGAAACCTAACAACCGAAATCAAACGATAAAAATGTCTCTCTTGCCGCTGTTCTGTTTGTCAGGTTTTCTTATAAATCTTGTCATCGCTTCATCTAACGTATGTAAATTAGCGACATTCAAAGACAGTACATTCCAAAATGGAAAACGCCTCCAAGGATTCCAGTTTTACCGTTCGACCTCCGTCCCTGATGTTTTCCAGTGTGCAAGGATGTGTTTCTTTCGACGCAGATGTCTGTCTTTTAACTACAATGAACAGATGTCCTTTTGCGAATTTAACAACGCCAGAGTCGACCCACCGTACGTTATATTAAACACATCCAATGAATATCTTTATTCAGACATTGACGATTGGGATGAGGTAAGACCATTTATCATTTGCATTATTTAAAACGCGTTTAAGATTTACTCTTCTTTTTCCTGTCATTTTCCGTCTCCTTTCAGAACGGTTTCGCTCCTGGCTGTCCAAATGCTCCGACCTTTTTCCGCTCTAAGTTACACTTGACCCTTTACCATCTCTCTCTCTCCTTATTCTGTCGTCCATATGTTTCTCTTTCTTCTTCTATATGCCATACATGTTGAAGACATAGCTGGTCATGGCTCTCCACAACTTCCTATCTTTCGTTAATCTCATTAACGTTTGATCTTTTATCATTTATTTTTAACTGTTCAGCCATCATGCTTCTTCTTTCGTTAAATGTTATGTCCCTTATGAACATTGATCATGGCCCTCCACAACTTCTTGTCTTTTGTTGAGCTAAGTATTATATATTATCTCACGGTTGTCTTTATTCTACTGTTCATATTCTTCGTCTTTTTTTAATGAAATATACTTTCAGGTAGCCGGTGATCATGGCTCTCCATATCTTCCTATCTTTTGTTGCTCTGAGTAACTTTTGATATTTTCCTATCCAATACAATCACACAAACTCATTAAGTTACTCGCTGCTTCACCCAGCTTCTCTAGCTTTCCATATGCCGTTTGAATATTAGATTTTTCAAGCCCTCTTGTTACTTCCTGACGGTGACGGGATATTCACTTATAATAGAAATTGATAAAAATATCAAAGAAATATTTGTGAATCGACGAGGCGTCAGTATTGTGCAGAAACAAAAAAAAATGCTTCTTGACTGTGATGAGATACTTCTTGTAATAAGTGATGTTTTTAGCAGCAAATCATTAGGGATTTCGGGTCTTAATACAACATACCTATCGATCTATCTATTATATACTATGATAGATAGATAGATAGATAGATAGATAGATAGATAGATAGATAGATAGATAGATAGATAGATATGAATAGAACGAGATAGATAGATAGATATGAACAGACTGAGATAGATAGATAGATAGATAGATAGATAGATAGATAGATAGATAGATAGATAGATAGATATGAATAGCTTGATATAGATAGATAGATAGATAGATGTGAATTGAGGCAGAAATAGGTAGAAAGATTTAAACAGAATGAGATAGATAGATAGATAGATAGATAGGAACAGAATAAGATAGATAGATAGATAGATAGATAGATATGAATTGAGGCAGAGATAGGTAGAAAGATTTAAACAGAATGAGATATATATATAGATAGATAGATAGATACATAGATACATAGATACATAGATAGATAGATAACTGTTTTTGTAGTGAAGGGATGTTAAAGTTAATGCGCCTACACATTTGAAAATATATTTTTAAAAATTTTAAATAATTGTTTTGTTTTATAGTTTAGTCGTTTCTTTTATTTTATTCGTGTTCCCTTCACTTTTGTTTTTGAATATCCCGCATTCTGATAACAATTCCTATAGTTTTCTTCTAATATTGTTCGTCATATATAAAAATTTATTCATTGTTTTTCCATACATACATATATATATATATAACATATATATATATATATATATATATATATATATATATATATATATATATATATATATATATATATATGTGTGTGTGTGTGTGTGTGTGTGGAAAAATATATTTTTTATCTACTTCAACAATGCTAGGAATATCAATAAGAAAGTCGATAACATTGTTCGTGTGACTTGTTTCATCCTTTCGGTTTGTTTGTTTTGTTTTACGGCATATCAAGCACAATGGGTTATTTAATGACAACCAGATTTTTAGGTTAGATTTTTCCAGAGTCTGGTTTCACTGGTGTATTCCTTTCAGATATACAGAGTGTTTAAAGAAATGGATTTTATTGACATTCTCATTTGGTTTATAGCTTTTGGTAGAGGCGCACTTTTGAAATTTTGGCGCAACACAATCTTCCTACTCCATCATTTTGCGTAACGGACTTTGTGGTCTAATGAGTTAAAATACATAAACATCAAGCTCTAGGGTTTCGTATGTTCAATGCGGATAGATGCACCGCATTTAATAATTTCTATTTATCATGTTGTTGTCGTAAACCCACCTACAGTAGAATGAACTCTTCCTCTGTCGTGGTAAACCATCCTACAGTAGAATGAACTCTTCCTCTGTCGTGGTAAACCCGCCGACTGTAGAATGAACTCTTCCTCTGTTGTGGTAAACCCATCTACAGTAGAATGAACTCTTCCTCTGTTGTGGTAAACCCATCTACAGTAGAATGAACTCTTCCTCTGTTGTGGTAAACCCATCTACAGTAGAATGAACTCTTCCTCTGTTGTGGTAAACCCATCTACAGTAGAATGAACTCTTCCTCTGTTGCGGTAAACCCACCTACAGTAGTATGAACTCTTCTTCCTCTGATAGATACTAACTTGAAGAGTCGGTTGGGGGAGCGGAGACGCAGTGTTAACCTACTGTTCGGACGCACACCTCTATCTACTTATTACTAACACTCTTGCTTTGTATATATCTGTTATTTCAATACACTTGTTCAACCTACTTTCGTCTTCCGTGTCTTTCATTCTGGCCTCTAAACAGGCCACAACACATATAAACAGGTAAAAAAAATCTCCGTGGGTAAGCAATCCAAGTAGATCCTATCAATATAAAATACTGAAACTGATCAACAAAAGAGAGCCAAATATATTTTTTATTTTATAGCATATAAGTGAATTACAATTAATAAGATCCAAGCATTTTACCTCATACAGATGATCATTTCGTCCATGGTAAAGTGTTTTTCCCTGGACTTATCAATGCAAATACATTTACTAAAATGAATGAATTCCCACGTTTCTTCACAGAACATTTGAAAGGCAAAGGAAGGAAAGAAGGAAAAAAGAAGAAGGAAAGAAAAAACGAAAGTGGGTAAGAAGTGGCCTATAATAGAGGAGGGAGCTATATAGATATAGATTTTAAGTAAGAGAATTCTGCGAAAATAACATCTAACATGCTTTATACTTATATTAACTTTACTGTTATCCATGACAGATGGATATGGTACGGTGCGTTGTTGCAGGGAAATATATATATATATCAGACAGATCAGTTCCCAGAAACTGAAAGCCGGACACCCACACAAGATTTGATTATAGTGGTGAAGGCTTTGTGTAGGGCCATCCACACTTTTTTGGAGGGACGAATACAGGGACCTGGTGCAACGAATGCCACAAGGTCCCCAGGTTTTGAATTCAGAGTTGTCCTTCTCCTAGACCAGTTGCCGTCCAAGGCTATAGAACCCAGTCTGTCCTGCTATTTACCCATAGCTGGAGGGAGAAGAAGAGGATTCACACCTTTCCCAAGTGTGTTAGCACGTAAGTGAATGTAATGGATTCGACTGGAATTCGAACTCGGATATATATATATATATATATATATATATATATATATATATATATATATATATATATTTATATATATATAAATTCGACGGACGAATATTTATTTTCTATGAAAATTTCACGGACATTCAGGCCGGTAAATTTTATTTAATACTGTTTATTATAAACAGAGCATTTACTTAAATACTTGTATCTATAAAAAGAATGTTAAACATAAATATATATATATATATATATCTGCTGTTCATCCCGAGGTTCCCAACAAAACACAAAGAAGGATCTGCAATGTAATCGGTCCTGACTTGATATCTCAATAAATCAAACGAAACGATGCATATATCTGTTTGGTTCCGTTTGATTTATTGAGATATCAAGTCAGGACCGATTACATTGCAGATCCTTCTTTGGGTTTTGTTGGGAACCTCGAGATGAACAGCGGTTGCACCCGACCAGATATGGCAACAATATTCAATGCATAGACGAATGATAGATTTTTGAAGATATGGATGATGGACTGTGTCGAGAAAAAAAAAACTTCTGGCATGACATGGTGAACCGACTTTCTTTGCAGAAGATGCAGCTATTGATTCAATGTAGCTGTTCTACCTCAAGCCATTGGAAAACGTGAGGCTACAGAGGCGCAGTGAGACACTCTTACGGAGTTGAACATCAACTATGCTGATGAAAAGCAGAGAAGATTCTCTGTGGCGGGTAAATGAGATCAGTTTAGTTTTGGAGATATTAGAGTTTAAATGCCATTTACTGCCCACTGATTGGAGATCCTTCTCAAGGGCTGGGATCAGATTAGCTTTGTCAGAGCTGCCGGATTTATTATTGAGACAGGAGTAAATGTTAGCGTCGTCTGCATCGATGCCAACTTGAGAAATGATGACAACATGAAGACCATTCATTCATGAAGATCCGAAACAGTGTATAACCCAAGATAGAACCTTGGGTAACTCCTGCGTTTGTATGGAAGGAATTGGAAGAGAACCCGTTCACGATGGCATTCATAAGTTTAAGTTTTCTTTTTTGTTTCCCATTTTCTCTAAAACTTCGTCGTTTCTCGCATATTCAATCCGTTGTATCCTCAGCATCCTTTTTGTTGCTGTTGGAAGAGCTGAACATTCTGGACAAGGTGGTCACTGGAGAATTCAACGTCTAAAAAAATCATCGAACAATCAACTTCCATTGCAGTTTGTGGAACTGGAAAAATCAACTTTCGTGCAGATAGTGGAACGAGGACAATCAGTTTCCATTGCAGAGAGTGGAACCAGAACAATCTACTTCCGTTGCAAATGGTGGAACGAGGACAATCAGCCTCCATTGCAGATAGTGGAACGAGGACAATCAGCCTCTGTCGCAAATGGTGGAATGAGGACAATCAACTATCGTTGCAGATAGTGGAACGAGAATAGTCAACTTCCGTTGATATTAATCTAGGGAAATTGAATTTTTTTGTTCCACTAACCATGTCTAGGAATATCTCGTCTAGTTCTTGCGTTATTTTCTCACCTCGTTTTCTGACTCTAATAGCGGGCAAAATTATCGTATTTATTTACATGCTGAAAGGGTTCAGTTTGAAAGTCCCTGTAGATTACCCGGATGGACATGTATCCGATGAAGTCTGGTGGGGGATACAACAATAACAAAGATGAGGACAATAGTCTGCATGTAATTTTTGAGGGATCTCCCTTTTTACACAAATGGACTCACCCAAGGTATACATATACTACTGCCAGTTAATATCCGGAATACGTTAAGTCAAGTCAGACAGTAGTAGTAATAGAACGTTGAGTCGGTCGAGTAGTAATAGAGGAGGGTAGCACGTAGACTCAGTAAGAAGTCATACAGCGATACGTCGATATCAAAGACTGTATATATATTTTGCTACTAACCCGCATTCCTGGAACTATTAACCTGTATTACCAGTTTGTATTATTACGTTAATACATTTATTTCCTATATTCATTCTTGGCGTTTCTAGTTATTTGATACCGGAATTCAGAACAGTAATTAACATAAATTTAAACGAGTATCCATTTGGTTTTCCTTAGGGATCTTCGTTAAGGGCGGGTAAACATACGTTTTGCTATGTATTGTGTAGTGGCCATCGTTAAATACAAATAAATGGCAGTACTGAACAACAAACAGAATTGACAAAGTATGTAATAAGCAAATAACAAGAAAAAGAAAACAAAAGAACTGATCAAAAAAGAATATAAAGCAAGCAAACAATATATGCAAGGCAAATTAACAGTATATGTGTTCCCCATCGACGCTAGTGCACCACTTTCTGGTTGAAAGAACAGTGGAAAAATTATAAATCTTAAACAATATGATGATATATATATATATATATATATATATATATATATATATATATATATATATATATATATATATTTAAACTTTAAATTCGGATCCCAGTTCCATTCTCAAACAAGGCTAAGAATAACTTACGAAAAATTTGGATTTACTCTATTTTTAACTTAAGTTTGTGGTGTTAAAAGAATTTCCATTTATTATTAAGGGGGTGTTGACTTTTTTACGAACATAGAAAACAAGTGTATCTTGGTGTGACAAAATTAAAATCGGTTAAGGTAGGGTGGGGGCTTATAATTTCTCTTTAGCTACACTGACTTTCTTTCAAGCTGTCAAGTTATTACTGTCTGGTTTATTTTATCTTATTATTATATTTACGCTACAATATATTTGGTATTTTTATTCATTTGCTTTTTTTAAAACTACATCGAGATTTTCTTAAAGGCGTATTCAAATATGATTAAGTCATATTTTTATATTTTATTTTTATTTCATACATATCTAAACTACTATATTTATTTAATTTACTAATAGACTATATATAGTACTGTAAAATTAATGTACAAGAATTTCATTACGCATTTATAAAGAAATATATATATATATACATATATATATATATATATATATATATATATATATATATATATATATATATATATATATATCTGTATATATATTCTGTATATTTTGGCAGCATGTTTTCATTAAGACATGTGTCATTAAATAATTTAGACAAGTTTTGTCTACTTATTTTCAATAGCATCCTCTCATAATTACGACAAGTTTCTTATCTTTTATAATTTTGATGTATATATACTTTATTCTGAGTACTTTCGACATTAGCAGAATGTCATCATCAGGGCCTTGCTTTTTCTAAGACAAAAATTGTTGTGTTCATCTGAAAATTAAACTTTAACTTGTGAAGTGAAAAACGATAAGATTATGTACTGTACAATTTTTAGATCTTATAATGTAAAAAGACAACAAAAACACGACACTGATGATGACATTGTGCTAATGTCGAAAGTAATCGGAATAAAATAACTATGCAGCAACATGGCAATTTTCTTTCTTCCTTTAATAGGGATACTAAGACACGTATCTGTAACTATGAGAGGATCCTATTAAAGATAAGTACACAAAACTAAATTATTCAATGAGATATGTCTTAATACACACACACACACGCACGTGTATATATATAAAAACCCCACTTTAAACTCGGCCTTGTGCCACATCTTGCTGCGTGTGGCAGCGGGTAAATAACACACATATATATATATATATATATATATATATATATATATATATATATATATATACTGAAACAAAGACTTGACACCGCAGAACAGGAATATTGATTTAAACAAACATAATATTATTTTTAATATTTCTTTTTTAAAATATCCGGACCTAGGCTGCCTTTCGGCCAACGCACCATCAGGGACCAATCGTTGGCAACTTTTAACTCATTTCGATTGATAAGAGATAGGACTGGAACACGCTTAAAATTACGAATGTTGTAAATACGTAAAATTAAGAAAAAAAGACAAATTAATTTACGATTAAAATACGTAACCCCTGCTTCTAAGATTTTTACAGAGGACAAATGCATAGACAATACAGCATGGATGAAAAGGCCCTTAAGTCTATAATACACCATAATGTCTTTCCTGTTTATTCTTACAAAGCCTTAAAACTTAATATATATTATAGTAAATTTAAAACCTCTAACCTGATAATGAGCAATAACCCTTCTCCAGTTGCTGCAGTTGTTGATAGCACCAATGTTGTGTATGATTTTAAATGTCCTATGGAAGAATGCTCTTCTAATCCACATACATATATTGGACTTACAACCACCCGGCTCTCCAGAAGATTAACTATGCATCTAAATAATTCTAGCTCCATTAAACAACATATTATGTCACATACTGTTTCACTTCTGCAATCTGATATACGTAAAATACTTATAGATAATACTAAAATTATAGATAAACATACAGACATTAGACGCCTTAAAATCTTAGAAGCATTACATATTAAAAGCAAAAGACCTCTTATTAATCGTATAGATTAGAATATTTCTGGAAACATCCTACAATGTTTATAATATATTTAAATTTTAAATTTTATGAAGTATTCTTCGATCTTTTGACTTGTATAATAAAAATCTTTTTCACGCCGTCACATGATTAAAAATCTTCGCCATGCACGTGATAACATCATCGCGTCTTTTGAAATTAAAAGGATTTTAACGTTTATTTAGTTTGTTAAAAAAATGTAGCAACATAATTCCGCTACAAGACAATTTGCAAATGTTTTTAAAAAATTTGGACTAAAAATTTTGACCCTGAAGATGAACAATGATGTTCGAAAGTACTTGGTTATCGTACGGACAATATTTATTTCGATATAATTTTCAAATAAAAAGTCGGATTAGAAAATATGAGAAAATTCAAAAGAAAATATGCGGGACGATGTTGTCTTTAACATTCATATGTTTATATATATATATATATATATATATATATATATATATAAACATAAAATTATGTTTATTTAAATCAATATATATATATATTGATTTAAATAAACATAATTTTATGTTTATATATATATATATATATATATATATATATATATATATATATATATATATATATATATATATATACATATAAGTACAAAACGCACAATTTTAAAATTTAAAATAATTCGACCACAGCATTGCGGACGCACGCTCAAAGAAATCTCTTACCAGTAACAATATCACATTTCTAAGAACAAATTTCGGACTAAAACTACTCTTTCGAGTATTACCTGGAATTATAAAACAACAAATATTTTCTTACCTGATGATATCTGTAGGAACAGATGAAAGCTCGTAAATATATAAAAAAAGACCTTATTCAACTGGAATTTATAAACAGGGATCATAACATTCATTTACAGGTTCGGGGTTAATGTCTCTTAGTAAATTGTTTGCGAAGATGTATTCTCGCCATTTTTATCATTAACTTCTATATCTGTTTTCTGCATGAATGATTCATTGTAATATATATATATATATATATATATATATATATATATATATATATATATATATATATATAAAATCGTTTTCAGGTGGGGTGGGATGGGGGTTTTGACTATATATATTTGACTATATATATATATATATATATATATATATATATATACCTGAAAACGGTTATATATATATATATATATATATATATATATATATATATAGTCAAATATATATAGTCAAAACCCCACCCCACCCCACTTGAAAACAGTTAGGCACATAGTCGAACGTGCTTGGAATAAAAGACACTACGGGCAATTTTTACACTCCCTTATTCTCACTAAATGGGAAAATGGGAAAATGTTTGGAAAAAAAAGTAAATAAAGATTCATAAGATGTTCCTTGAAACATGTTCAATGTAACATGTTCAATGAAACATGTTTGAAAAGAAGGAAGCTGGATAAATAAATATATTTAAACATATATTGTTAAATATTACCGAGAACGATTGTTTATTATGTTTGATCAGGAGCCGTTCTAAACTCCGTATATTTGCTTTAATTTCGGGTCAAAATAAAGACATTAAATTATTAAGCTGTTCTTTGATCTAAGCTTTCGAGTGATAGTTATGATAGATGTTTAATTGTCTGTATAACCACTTTGAAGATGGCAAATCATCTTCAAAGTGGTTATACAGACAATTAAACATCTATCATAACTATCAAATATGATACACACACACACATATACATACATATATATATATATATATATATACGTTTATGTGCGTATTACTGTATAGATAGATAGATAGATAGATAGATAGATAGATAGATAGATAGATAGATAGATAGAGTTTGGAAATAATGAGATAGATAGATAGATAGATAGATAGATAGATAGATAGATAGATAGATAGATAGATAGAATTTGGAAATATTGAAATAGATAGATAGATAGATAGATAGATAGATAGATAGATAGATAGATAGATAGATAGATAGAATTTGGAAATATTGAAATAGATAGATAGATAGATAGATAGATAGATAGATAGATAGATAGATAGATAGATAGATAGAGTTTGGAAATAATGAGATACACACACACACACATATACATACATATATATATATATAAAATATATATATATATATATATATATATATATATATATGTTTATGTGCGTATTACTGTATAGATAGATAGATAGATACATAGATAGATAGACAGAGTTTGCAAATAATGAGATAGATAGATAGATAGATAGATAGATAGATAGATAGATAGATAGATAGATAGATAGATAGATAGATAGAGTTTGGAAATAATGAGATAGATAGATAGATAGATAGATAGATAGATAGATAGATAGATAGATAGATAGATAGATAGATAGATAGAGTTTGGAAATAATGAGATAGATAGATAGATAGATAGATAGATAGATAGATAGATAGATAGATAGATAGATAGATAAGCTGGAAGCGGACAGCTGCGAATAAACAAAAATGTCAGGGGTTAAATTGAAAAATAAAATAAACGAGTGGGTGAGTTTCGGGACATCTAAATCTAAATAGTCGGTCAGTCCCATCTATTCTGGGGGTTAGAGTAATCACATATCTCATTTTATTCCGTGACTGCTCGACAATCATACCGCGATTATAGACAGGTGAAAGGATCTGTTCAACAGTCTGCTACCCAGTTAATTTGGGAATGCTCTTACATCAGAATAAGCTGACACACTTTGCCAATTTATATACGACCTGATGTCTTGTGTTTTATATATATATATATATATATATACTTCCTTCTCGTCACAATGACTACAAAGCTCATAGCAAGATAATGTCAGGCTATGATTAACTTTTCCCTTTATACGGGACACAGATTGTCAACGGAAATCAACATTTATCAGAGCTGCGCATCAACGAATTTAGCAACATCAACGCACGACTTTATCGGCCTGTGTAATCTGTTCGTTTCGATGATGCACTGCATTGTTTTATCATTTGCAATCTCCGAAGACATTAAAAAATATATTTATGCCTCAAATAAACCGTGCGGTGCATTTGAAATCTCACAAAATGGTCGTCAATTTCCGACGTTAAAATCCATTCAAATCGTTACCGTTTTATTAAATCTGCGCAGAAGAAACCAGTTTCAATCTATGCAGTATTCAATTTATATATCAATAAAACATTAAGTGGATAATATTGTGAAGTGCCGGATATATATATATATATATATATATATATATATATATATATATATATATCCGGTGCCCCACAATATTAACCATTTCATGTTTTATTGATATATAAAATTAATAATTACATACATAATATCTATATCTATATCTATATCTATATATATATATATATATATATATATATATATATATATATATATATATATATTATAAATTAACTGATTTAAAAATATGGTTCCATCGTTACACAGGAATTACCATGTTTCAAAAAGCACAAACTAGCAACTTCACATTCAATTATATAATTAATTTAAAACACTAGTTCTGTTTCATTTTCAAGCGAATTTTGGAATAACTTATTTTGAAATTTACTGAGTTTTAAAAGCACATAATTCATAATATTTGTTTAGAGGGATACAGAGAAATCCATCATTTAGACAGGGGCGGTAGGGTGTTCATTTTTATTAACAACTATTGTATCAAATCCGAGTTACTTTCGAAAAGAAGTCTGGGTAGGGTAGGGGTGTATTTTTGAATGAATTATAACATCCGTTCAACGCATGTCGTCTGTTTTTTTTTTAAACGACAAAAAGGTTCTTTCTAAAAGGGGTGTTTAGATTATAATACGTTGTATTGAAGTACAATTTTACAATATTATTTTTACTTTTAATTACTAATAGACTAGATTTCATTTTAAAACAAATAAATGTAATAGAAGTACTTAAATTATATAAAAAATATTATTAACTATAACATATAAGTATGTATATTACAGTTATTATTAAATATCAAATATAAGTATGTATATTACAGCTCATTTTTATTAAATAGTATTTAAGGAACATTTTTGACAATGTCGGCTATATATATATATATATATATATATATATATATATATATATATATATATTGTCATCCACAGAATGTCTCGCTGTATCACAGCTTATCAGTGTGACTAGACACTGCCTAGATAAACACACAGTGACTGAGAGAACTCGATTCGATTTACCGAAGAGTCATATATATATATAGAGAGAGAGAGAGAGAGAAAGAGAGAGATAGATATAGATAGATATAGATATATAGATAGATAGATATATATATTACAGTCAAAAAGTGTGAGTTCACCATTCATTTTTTTTTAAACCAATTTAAGATGATATATTTTTGTATTTTTTAAAGTCAAACATAAACTTTTAGTAACTATATTGTCGTAGCATATCTACGGACGATAATGAGTTATGTCCCTTTCGCATAAATAGAATAGTAAATACTGTATGTTGGTCTAGAGTTGAAGATTCATTGTGGAATTCACTTCTAGCAGTTGACTACTTCTACGCGCCGCTGGCGAATCTTATATGCGTTGTTCTTGTCCAAAGTATTATCCTTCATTACCAACCTTCGTGTGATTATTCTATTCAGTAACCTTTCTTGGTTACAAAGGAGTGTATTTCATTTGATTTTTCAATCTTTCCGAGGTTTCAATTACTATGTGGGAATTTTTTTTTTAAATCGATGAATAAAATAATAATAATAATGAATAATATAAAATAAATTTTTCCCATGATGCTCTGAGTAAAGCAACTGTAATTATGATTATCCGATTTGACTTCGTAAAACGCCGTTAGGCGGCACTTTTGATGTCTATAAAAATGACAAATATTTTCCTGCCACACGCGCTTTCTCCTTTTTGCTCCAAGAACCACGTGGTTATTACGTTCTCGCTGGGAGCAGCATTTCTCTGGGTCCACTGACGACTGAATTTTTTTCACCACTTCCGTCCTGTTATAATGTTATCTTTGTACAAAATGATACCGTTTCATATTCAGGACTAGTAATGTTTAATATGTGAATTACACAAAAATCACGTGTCATTTTTTTTTTTTTTTTGTTACATTTAAACACTACGAACGTCTATAGAAATTTAAACTTTTCTCTCCGAAAATTGTAGAGAACATAATTACCGTCTGGTCAAAATGGCTGTCCACTGAGTTTTTCGGCAAAACGAAGTCACAGTACTTTTCATGCTCTGCAGGTCCCACTTTCCTTAAAAGCAGTTGTACCTTTTCCTCGTCTGGATAGGCTTGACAACCCTTCTTGAAGATTCTATCTTCTCAAGCGTTCTTCGAACATATGACCTTCTTTAGGCCTATATATGAATTCCCTTTTCTAATTTGCGACAGCGTCGAGAGCAGCGTTTTTCAACTCGGTTTCCCCTTCTGCAAAAGGTCCTCAAAGGTTCTGCGAGAACAAGTCAGATAAGCTAATATACTTCTGGCTTTCTATTAATTTCTTATACGTAATATTGCTAAACACAAAATAAATCGTCTCTCCTCAATTGAGAATGAAATCCGTGTGTGTTTATCTAAAATTCGACCTCGAATTAAGGATTTGTGAGCAACAGACAGACACGGGGTTCACATTACAGAAGCATGTTTCACTTTATCAAATGGATCTGAAAGTAACATTTTCTTAGCCCATTTATTGGTTCACAGGACATTTTGCCTTGATTTACTTTATATCTTTTCAACATTGTCAGTAAAGGATAAAAAAAATAAAAACTGATGTCGTAATTATCTGTTTTCGTCGCGTTTACATTTATATTTGTTGTGGTAGGATCCACCTAATCTGCATAGGTGACTACCAACTATATAAATAGTGGTTGGTACCGGAAGACGAGGAAGAGGAATCACGAGATCCAACTAGAGACTCTGATCGACTGCGACTAGTCAACACATTCTCCAGGAACGTCTTCCCAGAAATATACAGAAATACTATATGTACTTATTGTGTACACTTTCTTGTTATAATACATTCTTGTTCTAAGTACATTTTGTGTTGCATTATTATTCCATACAATAGGCGAGATTCAACAATGAGTCAAGACTCAACAATATTATAGGTATATGATATTACTTACTTATGTTTATATAAGGTATAATGTTTATAGGTATATGATATTGGTTACTTACGTTTATATAATGTATAATGTTTATAGGTATATGATATTGCTTACTTACGTTTATTTTTTTACGTTTGAGAATTTTTGTGTGAATGAAAACTCTCTCATGAAGTATTATAAACGAACAGTATGAATTTTATTTAGCATTACCGAAAGATTTGCCAAAGAAATATTAATTTTTCCTTAAATGAGTTATACAAAAATATTTACTATTATAGTTACCACGTGAACTACGATGAAAATAAAATGAGAAAGATATAGTTTTATTTTTGCGCAGGGGTTCCTCAAGACATGCAATTTATTTTAAGGGTTAATCAAGCGTAAAAAGTTTGAGAAACGCTGGTCTAGAGTAAAGGTAATTTTCTTTCCAGTTTCATTTATCCTTTGGTTACTGGAATTGTATTCCATTTATACCAACCTTGTATTCCTATATATATATATATGAAGAAATATAGTCTTAAAGTGTGCTATATTTATGGGATAAAGTGCTCAATATCAGAGATAGAGCGTGTGTAAATATAAAAGTCAACTTCTATGTTCACATATATATATATATATATATATATATATATATATATATATATATATATATATATATATATATATATATATATATATATATATATAAGTAACGAAAATCTTGGTAATCCGTATGGATAATCCCAAGGAGGATGAAATCCTGAGAGCGAATAATTTAATTTTAAAAAAATAAACCACTTTAAGGCTCCATCAGTTATAATTTATTTCACCAGAGAATTTTATTTTTCTCTGGATCTTCAGACTTCACTTTCTGTTGAAAACTCTCAATTATTAATTCTTTTTTTTTTTTTTTTTTCGTATGGTTCTTCTACTTCGTCGCCATTGTTGAAACTTGACTAATGCATGGAATAATAATGCAAACACAAAATGTATCGAAACAAGAAAGTGTACACAATATTTACATATAGTCTTTTGTATATTCCTGGGAAGACCGTTCCTGGAGAATGTGTTGACTAAGTCGCAGTCGGGCAGAGTCTCTAGTTGGATCTCTTGATTTGCCTCCCTGTCTTCCAGTACCAACCATATTTATATCGTCGGTACTCCGCTATGCAAATTAGGTGGATCCTACCACAACAATCTCATCTTCGTCGCCATTGTTGAAACTTGACTAATGCATGGAATAATAATGCAAACACAAAATGTAGTTAGAATAAAATGTATTGAAACAAGAAAGTGTACACAATATTTACATATAGTCTTTTGTATATTCCTGGGAAGACCGTTCCTGGAGAATGTGTTGACTAAGTCGCAGTCGGGCAGAGTCTCTAGTTGGATCTCTTGATTTGCCTCCCTGTCTTCCGGTACCAACCATATTTATATCGTCGGTACTCCGCTATGCAAATTAGGTGGATCCTACCACAACACTTTCAAAGGTGAAACGAAAAATGAATTTAAAATTTACACTTTTTGACGGGCAGTATTAAGCTTATATAAGTTGACACAGAGGGTGGTGAGGAATAGTGTGAGAGACATGAACGAGTTTAGAGAGGGAAGGGAGAGTTTTAAAATGTATTTTTTTTTATTACAATACTTAATATATAATGGAATCTTGGATCATGAACGCCTCTCATCCCGCCTCTCATCATGAATAAGATTTCCGAGAAAACAGTCTCAAGCGACAAATATTCAAAACCGGGGACAATTGCGGAGAAAGTGTCGTCAGAAGAAGAGATAGCAAGGGAGGAGGATCCTTGGTCTTTGATCCACGAAATTTGGGCAGAATAGTGTGACGTTCAAAGTTCTGTGTAACGATATCACCCCGATAAAACACTTGTTCTCCTATGTGCCGTATTCCTTCAGGGCGTAGACGACCATCGTTCTCCACAAATTTCTTGTCCTTTGGAGTTCTTAATAAATGTTGTTTTTTTTTTGTTATTTTTCCAAAACCTTGTTCAGCCATCCATTTGCTCAAGCTCTCTAAGTAGGTTATGCATTACTTTCCTTTGTCCCTCTTGCCTTTAATCTGTCCTGTGAGTATCAGATTTTCTAAGCCTCCTTTTCTCATTATGTGCACAAGTAATTTCAACTGTCTCTTCCAAATTTTAAGTGAAAGTTTTCTTTTTGTTTTCAAAAAATATATATTCGGCCTTTCAGTAACTGTCTATATTTCTGAGATGATGTATTATGTACACTATTTACATTATTCGGACTATTGTCCTCATCTTTGTCGCCATATTTATTACAACGTTTTGGCCTTTCAGTATCTGTCTATATTTCTGAGATGAGGTATTATGTACATAATTTCCATTATTCGGACTATTGTTCTCATCTTTGTCGCCATATTTATTACAACGTTTCGGCCTTTCAGTATCTGTCTCTATTTCTGAGATGAGGTATTATGTAAACTATTTACATTATTCGGACTATTGTCCTCATCTTTGTTGCCATATTTATTACAACGTTTCGACCTTTCAGTATCTGTCTATATTTCTGAGATGAGCTATTATGTACACTATTTACATTATTCGGACTATTGTCCTCATCTTTGTCGCCAGATTTATAACAACGTTTCGGCCTTTCATTATCTGTCTATATTTCTGAGATGAGGTATTATGTACACTATTTACATTATTCGGACTATTGTCCTCATCTTTGTTGCCATATTTATTACAACGTTTCGGCCGTTGTACCCTCCGGCCTTCTTCAGGTGGTTGGAAAGTCGCTCACTGGGGTAGACTGTTCTAGTTCCGCGTGCCATGTTTTAATGGAGGTCATTTATCAGTTATCTCATGTTGAGAGTATGGCCGCCAATATTGGGTTCTTGGAGGACTTCTGATTTTCTCGGAATCGCTTCGTTGTATAGATTCAATAAGTCCGGTGAGAAGACACCTACTTGTCTTACGCCCCTATCTATTTTTTTTCTGTCCGGTGTATGCTTTTTAAGATTTTTTTTAAAAATCCACCCTGTTGTATTGAAGTAACTCGCCTGAATGTTTACCTCAACGTCGAGTAATTGTTAACGTGCTTTTCTGGTTGATAATTACGACGCTGTAAAGATTTCCTTCCTCTCTCGGTGCTCCATATTTGGGACCTTTGGTAACCCCGATTTGTAATTCGCAGTTTGGGTTCCTTCAGTACATTCTGTAGGAATATTTCTTTTGTTTTTTTTTGTTTTTTGTTTTTTTTCCTGTCTGCTATCAACTCTGTGTCATCTGCATATTTTATGTTAAGATTGTGGCCGCTAGTAATGAAACCTGGTAGGGCTTCTAATTATCTCAGAATTGCCTCGCTGGATAAGTCCGGTAAAATGACACATCATTGTCTTACTCCTCAAAAGCGGTAAAAGCAATGGATTCTCTCACTTAGTTACTCTTTAAACGTGATTATTCATCTTTTTTTTTATTTTATTTTCTTTTTTTTGTCCGGTTATTTACTCATAGATTTCATGTATGAACTTGAATGTAAGTTTTGCCGGGAAGATATTGATCTGTCTGGTTCGTAAACGAAAACCGAATGTTAATTTCCTCGTCATTGCCGTAATGTGCCCCCTACTTTTCCCCCTCCTTTCTCCCTCATTCACTTTATCCCCCAATCACTCTGTCGCTCTTCTTCTCTCCCCTTCTCTACCTGAACTCTCGCTCCTTATCCCCTCACTATTTATCCCACCTATCTCAATATTTCATCCTCTCTTTCACTCTCTCCCTCCTTCTCTCCTCACACCTCCTCTCTCTATTTACCCCACCTTCTCTCTGTCGTTCTCTCTATCCTTTCCTCTGTATCTTCCACCTTCTCTCCTCACACCTCCTATTTCTATTTATCACACCTCTCTATCTTTATCTCTATCCTTCATCCTCTCTTTCATTCCCTCATTTCTCTCCTTATCCTTCCCCCTGTTTCTCCCTCCTCCTCTCCTCACACCTCCTCTCTCTATTTACCCCACCTTCTCTCTGTCGTTCTCTCTATCCTTTCCTCTGTTTCTTCCACCTTCTCTCCTCACACCTCCTCTTTCTATTTATCACACCTTCTCTCTATCTTTATCTCTATCCTTCATCCTCTCTTTCATTTCCTCATTTCTCTCCTCATCCTTCCCCCTGTTTCTCCTTCCTTCTCTCCCTTACTTTCCCTCTCTCTATTTATACACATTTCTCAGCATTTATTTCTGTCTTAATAGTAAGTCCGACAAAATACAACTGGTTCCTGCTATCGAATATGACCGTCAATCAGTTGTTACCTGGGGCAAGAAATGGCATGCAAATTTTAACCCCTCCTAAACGAAAATGCTATTTTTTTTTATCATCATGAAAAACGACATTGTCTTTCCATCAGCATGGTTGATGCAAACCTCCAAAGGGGGAACTCGCTGCGTTTTTTTTTGTCTCTCTGACATGAAATAGAGCACTTCCATTAAATCAATATCTTGGTCTGCTGCCAGGAACTTTGTTTCACTGTGTGGTGCCAGACAATATTTCCCGCCGGAATCAATCGAGCACATTTGTATAGCTTCTATTCATATGTGCAATGAATTTTGTTGCCATACCTGGTCTGAGGCTCTGGAGAATCTCGACAAAATCCAAGGAAAATTCCGCAATGTTATTGGTCCTGACCTAGCATCTCGGCTTCAGTGACTTTCCCACCGACATAATGTGGCTTCTCTGTATATTTTCTATAAATATTTCCATGCCAATTGTTCTCATGAGCATTGTTCTTTGGTACCTTGATCTCATGAATTTAAGCGTAGTACAATATTGGTAACCCGGCCCCGTCATTTTACTGCTGAAATAAATGGATGGAACCAGAAGTTCTATTCTAATAGTTTCTTTTCTCACAAAAAAATACAAGTCTCACTTTTCATGCTCTCCTTCTCGATATATATATATATATATATATATATATATATATATATATATATATATATATATAATTAAGTAATTCGTCGATGATACCTGATAGAAATTATTAGGAGGATTTGATAATTATAATTAAGTAATATCATCGAGTCTGAAACCTCAACAGAATGCAGAAAGCACTGGACGGCCGTTTCGTCCTATATTTGGGACTCATCCGCAGTGCGCATCCACTACCGAGAATTGAAACCCTGACAGTTAGGTTATCAAGCAAACGTCATACAAACTGTTCCAACGGGCCTCGGTGACGAAGAGGTAGCACATCAGACTCAATATAGCGCCGCTCGCTCACAAATTCCGTGGTGGAACTCAACTGAGATTCTCTCTAACCATAGGACGGTGCCCCCGGAGCAACGACGACTATCACCAAGCCGCTCAACCTTGAGCATTAGAAGCCGGTTCAAGCAATGATATATAAATGATAGAAATTATTAGGAGGATTTGATAATTATAATTAAGTAATTCATTGAGTCTGAAACCTCAACCTCTTCTAACTAACTTCTCATTATGCTATATATATATATATATATATATATATATATATATATATATATATATATATATATATTAAAAGAGTGGTAAAACTAAGGATGCTTAAGAAAAGAGTCTACTATTGATCAGGGCGTCTGTGGAAAGGTCTAATCTAATATTTTGTGCGCCATATATGTAATCCGTATGGGTAGACCCAAGGAGGATAAAATCCAGAGAGCTCAATGTAAATCAGAGCTAATAATTTAATTAAAAACAGACCACTTTAAGGTTCCATATAATAAATTATTTAACTACAACCCTTTTAAAGGACCGCGGATCATCAGATTTTATTTCCAAAGGTTGAAACGAAAAATGAAAAGAAATTTACACATTTATGACGGGCAGTAATAAGTATATGTAAATTGAGGGAGTGAGGGAGTGAAGGGGGTAGAGAGACATGATTGAGTTAGATGTAACATTTCTATTCTTTCAAATTTAAATTTTTAGAGGAAATCCAGACATTGACACATTAAATCGGTTAACTTAACGGAAGTTATATATTGAAATGGAAGGGGGATAGGACAAAAAGGCATAAAGAAAAAGAGAGAAAGAAGTTGTGATAAAGTGTCATTAACTTTCTTTGGAATGGACGCTGTTGTTTTGATTTACTTTGAGAGTTCATAAATATTATAATGTTTGATATAAGTTTGAATGTTTAAACAGTCTAAGGAATTTAATTATATGTTTGTTAAAGTTTTTTTTTAACTTTATTACAAAAAGTTTTTGGGATTTAATATGAAATAGTCGATTAGAAAAATATTCATAGAATTTACATTAAAACACTAAAATTTTATTTTCAAATAAAAGTTTACTTCTCGTTGCAATTGATTATTAAGGTGATATCTCTATCAGTTTGAATTTTATTCATGAGTTCAATTAGCGACTATTTTTAGATTGGTAATTTCTCTTACTTAAAATTTAGTTTTAAGTTAATATGGAGTGATATTTGAAGGTAATATTAGAGATCTTGCTCTATCATATATTGTAAACACATCCATGTAAATTTCATATACATATAAATATATACAGTGTAACCCGGATATAAGAGAGTTGTCTGGACCGGAGAAGAAGTCTCTTATATCCGGTTTTCTATTATATCCGGGTTTGGTCTATTATATATACATTAACACTGGCTCTAATTTGGGACCAGAGAAAATATCTCTTATATCCGGGTTTCTCTTATATCCGGGTTACACTGTATATATCATAAAGAAAATTTATACAAATAATTAAATAGCAATTAACATTAGCATTGCTATTTAATTCTTTGTATAAATTGTTTCTTTATTATATAAACACACTTTATATTTATATATATTGTCCACTAATATCATCAATATATATATATGTATATATATATACATATATATATATATATATATATATATATATATATATATATATATATATATATATATATATTGACCACTAACCCTTTTGCCTGTCTTGTGCATCATATTCGATGATTTCTACGTCCATGCATTTTGTGGCGCACACGAGCCATGATATTAAAAGAGTCGTAAAACTAAGGATGCTTAAGAAAAGAGTCTACTATTGATCAGGGCGTCTGTGGAAAGGCCTAATCTAATATTTTGTGCACCATATATGACAGCAGGCCGTTTGACTGCTACTGTAATGTCTCAAATGAAAGACATCTATTTTTTCCCTTTTATTAAAATGATTATAATCTTTGCATGTGTAAAGAACTTATGATTTGTACGTTCTGTGCATTTACGTTTGATGCACGGGTTTTTCTTACGTTTTCTTATCAGCACATTTCAGTAAGATATCTTGAAGCATTTCTAATATACAAGCTTAATCTAAGAATTGGACAATTTTCATGTTCACCATTTGGATATTTTCGTTACATCCGGTCTATCAGCACGTTCTATTTGCTAAATAAGCTGAGTCGCCTTGCAATAGTGATAAATCTGTAAACAAGCACGAAAGTTTGGATAGTACAAACAAAAATGCCCTAGACAGGCAAAGGGTGTAAGATGAGATAGACTGAAGACTAGCCTTCCCATGTCTCGCACCCTCATTTGGCCTTGTGCCACATTTTTGTATTATTCAAAATAAATATTGCTTTCGAACGTGGTACCTCGGCTGAATGAATTTAAGCGTACTACTAGATTGGCAATTAGGTCTCACTTCTACCGCTGAACTAGATAGATGTGACCGGAAGTTTTATCTTAATAGTTTTTTTTTCTCTCGCACTTCTCACCTGTGGAACTCACTTCTGGTTTATTGCTTCACTTCCACATATCATCTTCATAAATTTAAATGCAGCCTCAGTCTTTTCATTTCATCTCACTCTCAGTAAACCCCTTACGTCTTACAGGCATTATCGCCTTGCTTCTCAAGCGCTCCTCGGCATCCATTTTTCTCTCACCTCTCCCTCCTTGTCTACTTCTTTCACTGTATCGTTCGCACTCCATTTGTCTCTTCTTATCCTGTTCGCTATCTCTACCTAGTCCATATATTCTCACTCTGTCCCAACCTCCCTCTCTGTTCCTTTCTCCTTCCATCTTTCCCCCACTACTCTAGCTTTCTCTCCTCAATCTTGTTCAACTCTCTCTACCAACGCTGTCTCCCTCATATATTCTCTTTCTATATATAACTAGGTCTTCAATTGGTGAACTATAAAATGAGTCAGCTCATTTTGGTTGTCTCACTAGTACATAAAGGTACCCAAGAACTCCAACATGTGAGGCATCTTGTTACTCCAGGACAGAAAGCTAAAATTTTAGAGTGGGAGAAGATCATCTTGAATAAGTTGTAAAATAATATATATATATATATATATATATATATATATATATATATATATATATATATGAAGTTGATTTCAATCCTTCCTAAGCTTCCTAGCTTTAGCTATGATTAATTAATGATGAACATGTCATTTTTGTTTATGAGGAAAACTGGATCAGTGGGCCACAACAGCAAGAGGGATCATGATTTCAATTTAGAGCTAAATACATTTTTAATTGTTCGATAGTTTTATAAAAACCTCGAAGAATTCCAGTAAGAGATCTTTCTAAGATACAACGGTTCAAATCTTAATCTAACCACCGGACAATTTTGCTGTTACACGATTTGGACAATTTTGCTGTTACAGCCAGTATATATATATATTATTATATTTTTTTTAAATTCCTTCCTTGATATTGCGCTTTCCGGGATCAATTTTTCAGTGTCTAACCTCGGGCGGATAAACTGCATTTTGTTTCTAAGTTGTGTCTCTGTTTTCGGAAAGATGAAACAATTTTGCTAAGTTCCCGTGCCGGTAAATAGCTGCCCGCGGCACTACCGCCCCCCTCATTGCACTAAAGTTTGGGGGGTCGATGGTAATACTGATACAAGCGCAACCGACAGATGGGGCTGGCCTAATTTGGAATCTGGCCCGGGCGCACGCACTCAGGCTCCCCACGTTAAACCGACTTCGTGGCTCGCCCTGCCAGCGGGAGACAGAAAATAATTAGCTGGAAATAAGGAAATATTAAGCATTAAATAACCATGATTATTGATTCATTAACCGATCAGCCAATGCTACCCGAGTTAGACTTTTCTTCACGCCCTGCTCATCGGATGGGATCAACCAATAACATCTGGTCTCATCCCCAATGGTCATGATAATGTTGCCGTTGTTGTAACAACATAAGGTAGGCAGATGACACAGTGTTGATAGCAGACATAGAAACGAATCTACAAGAACTCATAGAGAATGTAGTGAAGGAGCGCGAACAGAAAGAATTAAACATCAGTTGCAAGAAAACCGAATACGTGGTTGTTAGCAAAAGGGGCAGCCCAACATTCAAATTACAAACTGGGGATACCAAAATCAATCATGCACAACAGTTTAGATATCTGGGAAGCATATTAACAAAGGAGGTAAACTGCGACACGGAAATCCGAAAGTGCATTGCGATGACGAAAGATGACTCCCAAAAGCTGAACAAAGTATTAACAAACATGAAAAATATAGTTAGGCGGATAGATTAAAGGAAAGCGGACAAAAGTCCCATCTACCTGGCAAGCTTGCGCAAATGGATGACAGAACAGGATTTGGGAAAGTTGGCAAAAAGAAAAACATTGTTAAGAGCTACAAAGGACAGGAAGTTGTGGAGAGCCACGATCGCCTATGTCCTGAAGTGACATGGCACAGAGAAGAAGAATATACTAGTTTCCTTATGAGGAAACATTCAGCATTCAGTGACTGGGCAGCCAATGCTACTTGAATTACGCTTTTCTCCAGTCCCTGGACTTCAGGTCTGGTATCAAAGTGTAGCATCTGTTCTCCTCATCTCTAATGGTAATGGTAATATAAGCCGTTCCCTTATAAGCAAGCATTCGGCATTTATTGACCAAGCTGCCAATGCTACTTGAGTTATGCTTTTCTTCACTCCCTGGACGTCGGGCTGGGGTCAAAGTGTAGCATCTGTTCTCCTCATCACTAATGGAAATGGTAATATTACTTGTTCCCTTCTCAGGAAACTTCGGCATTCACTGACCGAGTAGCCAATACTAGTTGCGTTACGCTTTTCTTCACTCCCTGTCCATCTGGCTGGAACCAAAGTGTAGTATATGTTCTCCTCGTATCTAATGGAAATGTTAATATTAGCACTTCCCTTATAAGGAAACATTCGGCATTTATTGACCAAGCTGCCAATGCTACTTGAGTTATGATTTTCTTCACTCCCTGGACGTCAGGCTGGGATCAAATTGTAGCATCTGTTCTCCTCATCTCTAATGGACATGGTAATATTAGCTGTTTCCTTATAAGGAATCATTCAGCATTCTTTGACCGAGCAGCCAATGCTACTTGAGTTACGCTTTTCTTCACTCCCTGGACATCGAGCAAGGACTAAAGTGTAGTATCTGTTCTCAGATGTGTTGTACCCTAGAAAAGGTTACTGGATAAGGAAAAACAAAAACGGAGGTTTTAAATGAAATGGTAATCTTTATAACATCAACAAAATACAATACTCGCCAGCGGCGTGAAGTAGGTAAACCACTGCTAGTGGTGGACTACTTAGACACCATATTACCCCCACTTACAATAGTGTCAAAACGTATTTATGAGGATTGGGACATACCCATTAGTGTTCATAAGTACGGTATATAAGAAATAGATAGATAGATAGATAGATAGATAGATAGATAGATAGATAGATAGATAGATAGATAGATAGATAGATAGATAATGGACAGACTGAGATAGATAGATAGATAGATAGATAGAAAGAAGAAAAAGAAGAATAGATAGATACATAGATAGATAGATAGATAGATAGATAGATAGATAGATAGATAGATAGATAGATAGATAGATAGATAATGAACAGACTGAGATAGATAGATAGATAGATAGATAGATAGATAGATAGATAGATAATGAACAGACTGAAATAGATAGATAGATAGATAGATAGATAGATAGATAGATAGATAGATAGATAGATAGATAGATAGATAATTAACAGACTGAGATAGTATATTGAACAGAATGAAAAGATAGAAAGATATGAATATATCCATATATATAGGTAGATGGAATAAACTGACAGGTCAGAAAAAACAGTGTAAAACAAAATAAACGTGTTTTTTTTCTTAAATAATAGACAGTAAGTTTGAGAACATCTATATCTAAACATCCGGGCAGACCCCATCTATTCTTAACGCGAGAGTAATCGTGTGTATGATTTTATTCGATGATTGTTCTTTGATGATCGAAATTCTTTTGGCCTTTTTGATTCTGTCGCGCTTACAGATATTCTCTCTTTGACTCTCGTTTCAGACGATTGGTATGGGGCCTTGTGAGAACCAGCCATGTGGTATATGTGAAGCCTGTTACCCGACCGAATTCAAATACACCTGTGTCAAAGAAGGTATGCCTATTGATATTTTTGAAGAACTTGGGATTAGACCACGGCACGGAATCTCACAATTATATCATACATTTAGGGCATGAATTTCATTGATGTTTTTATCCCACTCTCAGAAGGGGCTGGGTAATTCTGGTCTTTATAGACACTTAGTTCGAACTTTTGTTGCATTTGCCCTCTTGGAATTTTGGTTGGGGTCAGTCGTGTTTAGTATTCAGTCAAGATACGGCATAAGTGAAGCAATCCTGTTTCTTGGAGATTTCAATTACAAGGGAGAATTTAATGGAGTAGTGTTAGTACGGACGGGCTGATGGGTGTATTAAAAACCAGTGTGACTGAGCTATAATTACCAATATGAAACATGCATAATGAACCTGTGCACAGTAAATCGACCTTGTGTCATACTTGCTGAAATCTATAATTACCGTACATTGTCTACAAGTTAAGTATTGCATACACGGAGTGTGTCTGATCCCCCAAGATGAGACACTAATGATTGCATAAACTGACAAGAAGACTGTTTCAGGAATGGTAGCGTTTATTATGAATTACAACTGAAGCCAAAGCAACGTGTATATTATATCCAATTTGAAACGATTGCCGATCTTGAACAAGATGAATCGTAACAAAGAAGCATTTGAGATTGTAATAGAGATGTTCTCAACCATGAACGTTTTCAGCATCAACAAGATGACAAAAACAATAAATGAATTACTGACATATCGGAAGAATTTAATAGAAACATCTTCGTAGTTCTTCCTAATAAACCAGGTGCCAATGAATGCGAACTCCATCGGATAATCAGCTTAATGAGACACATAACACTTCAGATGAACAGAGCGCGAATCTGAATTACACCGGAAACAGGAACAGAGCAAACTTTATCAAGGACACTCTAACAAGAAAATTGCTATCAATCTCCATCTTTGACCTTCCTCAGTCTTGTCCTTCTACGGGCAGATGGGTGAAATAAAAACAAGTGTGACTGGGCGATATTTACCACTATCCCTAAACATGTTTAGTTGAACATGTATACAGTAAATCGACATTGTGCCATACAATGCTGAAGTTGATAATTTCCGTAGTTCGTCTTCAAGTGAAATATTACCTAAAGGGAGGTAAGATGACGAAGATGAGACGCCAATGTTTGAATAGAGCGAGCGTTAAGCAGGATTTCAACTGAAGGCAAAACACTGTTTATATATTATCTAATTTGAAAGAAATGTCGATCTTTGAACAAAGATTCTTTTGAAGCCATTGCTTAAATAGAGCGTGTCTGATCACCCAAGATGAAACATTAATGTTTGAATTGATTAACAAGAAGTGAGTATCGGGAAATATAAGCGTTTATTATGAATTATAACTGAAGTCAATTTGAAACGAATGTCGACCTTGGACATGATGAAACAGGACAAAGAAGAATTTGAGATTGTACTTGAGATGGTCTTAGCCTCAAAAGTTTTCAGCATCAACAAGATCACAGAAGCAATGAATGAATTGGAATTATACCTGAAGAACTTCATCGGTGTCATTTCCATAAAAGGAGCGTGTCTGATCACCGTAAGATGAAATATTAATTTTTAAATTCGTTGACTAGAAGATAGGATCCGGAAAGTAAGCGTTTATTATGAATTACAACTGAAGGCAAAACAACATTTATTTATTATCTAATTTGAAAGAAATGTCGATCTTTGAACAAAGATTCTTTTGAGATTGTATTAGAGATGCTCTCGGTGTTAGGCGATTTCAAGATCGTCAAGATCACAAAAGCAGTAAATGAATTGGTGATATACGTGAAGAATTTAATACATTCATCGTGTCATATTTACTGAAGTGAGCCATTGCTTAGAACGAGCGTGTCTGATCTCTCAAGATGAAACATTAAAGTTTGAACTGATGACGAAGTTGACAAGATTAAACGGAACAAAGAAGTATTTGAGATTGTAGCAGAGATGCTCTCAGACTGAGTTGATTTCAATATCAACAAGATCACAGAAGCAATAAATAAAATTAGTAATATGGCTGAAGAACTTCATAATCTCCTATTTGCTGAAGTGGTGTTTTGCATAAAGAGGCCGTGTGTGATCCTCCAAGATGAAACATTAATGTTTGAACGAATGGATTAGAAGATAGTGTGAGCGTTTTATGTGAATTACAACGGAATGCAAAACAATGTTATATATTTTAGTAGAGTTATAACTCTGAGAAAATAATTATAAACCCCCTAACATTTATATATATATATATATATATATATATATATATATATATATATATATATATATATATATATATGTTAGGGGTTTATAATTGTTTATATATACATAATTGTGTGTGTGTGTGTATATATATACATATTAGGTTGGTGCAAAAATATTGTCGTTTTCTCACATGAATTTGAACGTCAAAAAACGACATAATTTTTTAACCAACCTAATATATATATATATATATATATATATATATATATATATATATATATATATATATATATATATATATACAAAATTATTCGTAGATAATTAGAAACAGCATGTCGAGTGGAAACAAACTAGTATTATTTGTTCCCTGGTTCTTATGTGGTGTTGAAATCACGAGAGTAAGTAATACTAATTAAATTGTGACTTGGGATCAAATATGGATCGGAATCCGACAGACCGATAAGATAACGAAATAGTAAGTTATATACAGTCTACATTTGAAGTATTGCATAAAGCGAGTGTGTCCAGTCTCCCAAGACGAGGCGTTAATGTTTGAATTGATTAACTAGAAGACCGTATAAAGGACATTTGAGCATTTAAATTGAATTTCAACTGACAGCCAAACAATGTTATATATTATCGAATTTGAAACGTGTGTCGATCTTTAAAATATTAAAGCATTTCTTAAAAATAAAACACTTCAAAATGTTCATAGTGATACGAACAAAGAAGAATTTCAGATTGTTATGGAGATGCTCTCAGAATAAGACGATTTCAACATCGACAAGAAGCAATAAATGAATTTGTGACATACCGGAAGTACTTGGTGGGTCCATCTTCATAGTTCTGCCTAGGAAATCAGGTGCAAATAAAGGATGTACGGGTGGTGTAATTGCTAACGGCTTGGATATAGAAACCATAGAGCCGAGTTCGAATTTCAGTGGAATTCGATACAGTATCCCTCCATTGGGAATCGATCCCTTCTCCCTGTAACTCTGGGTCGAATAGCCGGACAGGCTGAGCTATATAGCGTTGGTTGACAACCAAATTACCGCAGAAAGAAACGGGAACATAATACATATGTATGTTTTATAAAATGTTTTCATTTTTCAAAACACGGTCAAGATATACATACAACAAACTATTTCTTATTTAACAGTTAAAATATTTAATCCTTGAAAATGGCTAAATGTATAGCCGAAAGCGCTCGGATAAAAAGAACATTCGGACAGTTTTTATATAATTTATCACCCGAAAATAAAGACATTATTAGATCGCATGAGAAATTGTATAAAAAACTAAATAAAAGCACCTTGTCTGTCGTATTCAATGAAATGTGCACGAAAGAAGGATTGCTGCCTAAGCACACACACATACTCTCACACACACACACATACATACATATATATATATATATATATATATATATATATATATATATATATATATATATATATATATATATATGTGGCGGCGGTTAGTCCCAGTCGTGACCGAGTATCGGGTTCCGTCATGAGTCCTATACGACAGAATGCCAATCGCTGAGGATATTGTTTTAAGTGGTCGTGGCTGCGCGATGGCCACGCACACATTTTGGAAGGGCGAATACAGGGACCTGGTGCACTGAGTGCAAGAAGGTCCCCAAACGACCCACCGAAGGTTTTGAATTCAGAGTTGTCCTTCTCCTAGACCAGTTGCCAACCAAGGCTATAGAACCCAGTCTGTCCTACTATTTTAACCATAGTTGGATGGAGAAGAATAGGATTCACACCCTAATATATATATATATATATATATATATATATATATATATATATATATATATATATATATATATATATATATATACAGTTTCGTTTAATTTATTTTCTTTTTAGTTGCTCACCATAATGAGTCTGGACATTGTTTTGATTTAAATTAAATTATTAATTAAACGAGAAAGCAATTTTCTAAGACGAAAATGTATAGAAAATGTTTCAATCTCTATATCATTCGCAATAAATTTGCGTCGAGGCTGTTACAAAATTTGAACCTTCCTTGAGAGATTTTCAGTAGCCGCTCGCATCTCAATGGTATTATCGCCTTGCGCGGGGTGAAAAGGGAAAAAAATCTTCTAATATGACAATGCGCGATACTTAAACATAAACAAAAAGAAAAAGTAACTAAACGAAAATGGATAGACTTTATACCCAAACATATCTTTAAAAAGATGTAACGGATTTTCTCATTTGTTTTCACTTTCAGTACCCACCCCGGGTACTGAAAGTGAAAACAATTGAGAAAATGTTCGTGAGGTGAAATGTATCAATACGATGTCACACACATCGATAAATAGATAGATTTTTTTCCCTTTTGTGTCAATATAATGACCAGGGTTCTTAGGAATGTCGTCTCCAATCCATCCTTGAGCCAATTTAATGACCCGGATTTTTTTTAGGGATCCTATCTCCTGCCCGCTTTCGAATTGGCAAACATAAAATGTTGTTAGTAATTTTAGATAATCATAAAAGTAGAGTCCTTTGAAAAACTGACCACCCAAGAGCCGAATGGGTGATCTCTTTTTCTGGAACTTAAGTGGATGGATAGGGGTTGTGGGACCCAGCCAGCATCCATATGATGAGTCAGTCCGTCAGGAAGTCAGTAGTCAGTCAGGAAGAGACCAACAGTGAGTGGGTCAGCAGTATCCGAAACGAAGGTGAAGGTAAGAATCTTTTTCTCCGTGGCTGGAAGTTAGCAGTTCACCTTCACGAAGCCGAAGGAGAACATTACTGATTACGTGAGAAATCTTATTGTTTGCTATTTCCCAGTCAATTTAACAATCAATGTCTTGAAATGTATTTGCCGTTTCTTCTTTGTTGAATTCGATCACGGCCAGTGAGACACACCTGTGAACATAGCGAGCCGGGTGTATATACGCACACTGCCGACCTTGGATGTCATCACAGCTTGTGCAGTGACGTGTGAAATCGTCGTCACAGAAATAATAAAGAAATAATAGGATTTAGGAAGACAAAAGATGGCGAAGAATGTTGCATTGGAATTTTGGAAAATCGTAGTCGAGAGGGAAGCAAGAATCCAGAAGTGAGTTCCACAAGCGACACGTGTAAGTAAAGAAACTATTAGAATATAACTTGCGGTTTCATCTAGCTATTTCAACAGTAAAAACGATGAGACCTAATTGCCAATCCAGTACAACGTTCATATATTCATGAAGTCATAGTACCAAAGTATAAAGCCCATAAAAACCATTGCCATGACAATATTAATGGTAAAGTGACAGTGACAGGCATATTCAATGCAAGGGGGAATAGTAAATTTAAGAATTAACTGTTATCCTTTCTCACTAATCAGAAACAATGAAGAAGAAAAAATGTACCTGTATAAATATTATGACGAGATGTTAGTAAACTATTACTATTGAACTAAACGTATTGTAAAAACATTTAGTGGGTGACTTGTTAGTAAAATCTAATCTAAAACTAATTAACATCTACCCCGAATCAATTTGTTTCATTTTTATCACCCGATGCATGGCGGTAAAGCCAGTAAGATACAATGGGTTACACGGTGTAGAAGAATTAGGAACAGAAACATTAATAATGACCTGGAAGAAGAAGGAAAGAGTAATCAGGAGGACCGTAGTATAACGATTGACATTGCATTTAAATTTTTGTCCGATTAAAGTTGGCTGGAAATCATGGAGCTGGAAGGAAAGAAGAATCATATAAAAAGACTAAGATAGATAGATAGATAGATAGATAGATAGATAGATAGATAGATAGATAGATAGATAGATAATGAACAGACTGAGATAGATAGATAGATAGATAGATAGATAGATAGATAGATAGATAGATAGATAGATAGATAGATAGATAATGAACAGACTGAGATAGATAGATAGATAGATAGATAGATAGATAGATAGATAGATAGATAATGAACAGACTGAGATAGATAGATAGATAATGAACAGACTGAGATAGATCGATAGATAGATAGATAGATAGATAGATAGGTAGATAGATAGATAGGTAGATAGATAGATAGATAGATAGATAATGAACAGACTGAGATAGATAGATAGATAGATAGATAGATAGATAGATAGATAGATAGATAGATAGATAGATAGATAGATAATGAACAGACTGAGATAGATAGATAGATAGATAGATAGATAGATAGATAGATAGATAGATAGATAGATAATGAACAGACTGAGATAGATAGATAGATAGATAGATAGATAGATAGATAGATAGATAGATAGATAGATAGATAGATAGATAGATATGAAAAGACATAGACAGATAAATAGATAGTTATAGACAAATTCAAACAGATAGAAAGAAAGAAATTTAAAAGACTGCCATAGATACATAGATTAAAGTTGGCTGGAAAACATGGATCCTGAAGGAAGAAAGAATGATATTATGAGACTGACATAGATAGATAGATAGATAGATAGATAGATAGATAGATAGATAGATAGATAGATAGATAGATAGATAGATAGGTTACAATCTGAGGAAGAATTAGAAACAGAAACATTAATAATGAGCGGGAAGAGAAAAAAATGGAATCAGGAGGACACTAATATAACGATTGATATTGCATTTAATTTTTTCCGGATTAAACTTGGCTGTAAAGCTGGTAGTCGGAAGAGAGTTCCACGAGCGACAACTACGATAAGAGAAATTGTTAACATAGCATTTGCAGTTCCATCAAACAAGTTCAACTATTATTACTTCTTTTTTTATGGGATTGAAGAAAAACAATGCCTAATCGTTGGAAGTACACACTCATCAATCTTTACCTTGACTTTCTTCTCACATACGTCTCCTCTTTTTTTTTACACTAAGGTTCACTCTGTACGAGCCTGGGTACACTTGTGGTAGACGATTATGTTAAAAGTTTGTACGGGTAGTAGAAGATAACGGTTAACTCTAGACTTAAACAGGTTAAGATTATAATGATCGGGGGAATATCCTCTTGGGAGTTCGTTTCAGAGAACAGTGGTTCACGGAAAGAAGCTATTTGAGTAGAACTTACTTCTCACCAATGGGTAGTTTATATGGATAGGAGTGAAAGATAACGGTTAACTCTAGACTTGAACCGGTTAAGATTGTAGATAATGGGGAAAACATCATCTTGCGGGTTGGTTCCATAGAGCAGTGATTCGCGGGAAGAAGCTGTTCGAGTGGAACTTACTTCTCACCGATAGAATACGGATGGAATGTGGGTGTTTTGTTACAATGTGTCATGGTGGGTCCTAGCCGTGAAAATTAGAACTGGTGAAACCAAGGAATGTAGTTCGTCCGAGCACTTTCCATTGGAATAGCGATAGATCAGCGAGAGGCTTGGCACACAACATTCCGCCTGTGAGTGGGAGATTAGAGAGTGGGAAAGAAATTTATCACCCACAAGGACTCCTCTTACTACCAAAATGTTTAAATTTGGAGTCGCCTGTCTACAGTATATTTTGTCACTCTTTCAATGTCTAGTTCTTATGCTTTTGTTGGCCCATAATAGTTTTTCTGCTTATTCTCCTTCCCTACCATGGGTTTCTTGCTAGTATTCATTCCTTGAGCCCCTTTGATCTAAGTAAATTTTTCATAATTGTGTGTCATATTAGTTGTTGCCTGTAGGAATATCGTTCAGCTGTCAACTTTGGAGCAGTTATTTCTTTTGCTCTCAATAATTAAATGTTAACTTTTGCTGCTCCACCCCTATTTCTGCAAACATTTACAACAGTTTCCAACTCCCTTTGTAACGAATATTGCATCCTGTATCTAAAAATCAACTTTAAGCAATTTGTATTTGAGAGCAGACTTCTTTGAAGAACATTTTCAATTTGTGCTCTGATGTGATGGAATAATCAGCTAACCCCCGTGAATAGCGGCAATATAGGTGGTAACCACCTATAAGTACTCTTGAGGACAGCGGACGGGAGGGTCGAGCTGGAATCTGCGAGACTAGCGGCCTTCCGATAGCAGCACGAACACAAATGTACTGACTTGCGACGACCATGCGCATAGCATAACTATTACTTCCTTGCTTGTTGTACTGGTTTCTACAATAAAGCTGTTACGATTTTTCCACCGTGTCTATTCCTATTATTACGGAATATAACATGCCCTTATCTCAATGCTTAGTTGCTTTTATTTTCCATTCTGCGCAAGTTTAAAAATTTAAAAAAAAAAAATAAATAAATTTATGAAGATACTGTTGAAATGAAAAACATTACACATTCTTTATTTACAACGTTATTCAGTGCTTAGTTTACATTTAGAACCTATATTAACATTGAACTTAGTTGAAATGTATTGAGAAAACTTTTAGCGAGGGACTTTTTAGTGACAACCAATCTGCGGGTAATTAATACCTACTCTGAATCAATTATTGTCATTATTTCTTTTCCATCAGAGAGAAGAAAAACTGTACTTTTATCAAATCAATCAATAAATTGATTTCACCTTTTATGAAAGGATGCGACGAAGCATAAAGTATATTTAAAAAAAAACGTAGCACGTAAATACATTGAGAAAATTGTTAGCAATGAATTTGTTAGTCATGGACAATGAACGCCTCGGCTAAGTTTAAAATTTGTGATTACTGTCCTTACTCAGACATGCAAAGACGCATCATGTATGGCACAAGCTCATTATAGAAATTATCTTCGTAGATCCGAATGAGAAACTAGTGAAGGATGTGCGAATGGTGTAAAATGAGAAATCAGAGTACCGAGTTCGAATTTCAGTCGAGTCGATATAGCAGCTTTCCCTTTGAAATCTATCTTTTCTGCCTGTAGCTATGAAACGAATAGCTAGACAGGCTGAGCTGTATAGCGTTGGCTGGCAACCAGATTACCGCAAAAAAGAAATGGCAGCATTCTGCGGGAAAATCATCTGACTTAGTTCTGATAAATATATTTTTATATATTTCCGTGCTAGAGACAGAAGGGAGAGGGATGAAGACTATTTCAAATAAAAGTCATGGGACAGGGAAATTGGGAAGGCCCATGATCATCCACGTCTCCCTTAGTTCATGGTACATCAAAAAAGAAAGAAAAAACACTAGTGTAAATGGTTGGCAGAACAGAGATTAGGAGAGATAGGAAAAGGACAGATTTAGTTCGAATTACAAAATACGGGAAATTGTGGAGGCCCATGATCATCCACGTCTTCCTTAGGGTCATGGAACATCAAAAAAGAAAAAGAAAAATCTCGTGTAAATGGCTGGCAGAACAGGGATTAGGGAAGATAGCAAAAGGAAAGATTTAGTTCGAACTACAAAATACGGGAAATTGTGGAGGCCCATGATCATCCACGTCTTCCTTAGGTCATGGAACATCGAAAAACAAAAAGGAAACACTAGAGTAAATGGTTGGCAGAACAGGGATTAGGAAAGATAGAAAAAGGACAGATTTAGTAAGAACTACAAAATACGGGAAATTGTGGAGGCCCATGATCATCCACGTCTTCCTTAGGTCATGGAACATCAAAAAAGAAATAGAAAAATCTCGTGTAAATGGTTGACAGAACAGGGATTATGAAAGATAGCAAAAGGACAGATTTAGTAAGAACTACAAAATACGGGAAATTGTGGAGGCCCATGATCATCCACGTCTTCCTTAGGTCATTGAACATCGAAAAAGAAAACACTAGTGTAAATGGTTGGCAGAACAGGGATTAGGAGAGATAGCAAAAAGACAATCTTTATTAGTAGTTACAAAGGAGAAGAAATTGTGGAGGGCTATGATCGCTCTGGACTAATTGTTTCCTTTTATTTTTTTTTCAGATTGATTAATTCAAGTAAATTATCTTTTCCTTCCTTTTTAGTAAGAAATAACAATTCATTTTGAAATTTGCTATTCGCCTTCTAAATAGATTTTTCCAAGATCGTGGCATCTGAACAGACACTGTATAAGGCAACAGTGATTTCAGCTCTCCTGTATTGGGAAGACAGAAGAAATAACATCAACTTTCAAATCTGGATCAAATAGAGGCATAGATATAGTTGTCTGACCTTGAATAGGTAAAAGAACACAACTGGAATTTTTTTAAGAACCATGATTGTCAACCGACCTAGGTATGACGATAAACTACATCCAGCAGCAAGACAACTGATCGAGAGGTTTTGAAGAGCGTGGAACCACCTTTTAATTGCTGTTGTTTCCCAGTTCAACCCTGACCCGGAGTGATAGCAATTAGCAAATATTTCACTCCAAAACTGGGGTCAAAACACTATGAAAGTATAAAAATACATTTTTATAGTAAAAATACCAGCAATACATTTTTATAGTAGAAATACCAGCAATGCATTTTTATAGTAGAAATACCAGCAATACATTTTTATAGTAAAAATACCAGCAATAAATTCTTATAGTAGAAATACCAGCAATACATTTTTATAGTAGAAATACCAGCAATACATTTTTATAGTAAAAATACCAGCAATGCATTTTTGAGAAAAAAATATTTCCAGTAATGCATTTGAGTCTCGATAAAAAGCCTCTTTACAAAAATATGTCAATGAAACCTAATGTACAAAGTGAGTTATGACAAGGAATATATATCCTATTCATACGGCATTAAATAACCCATTTACGGTTATATTCCGTAAAACAAAATAGACCAAACGAAACCATGATCGCCAACGTCCTGAAGGGACATGATACATAAAAAAGAAGATACTCTGTGTACTTCTGCTATTAAGGTGGCTGGCAAGTGACGAAAAGTTCGCCCCAACCAAGGCGGGAGTGCCACTGGTACGCAAGGGGCAACAGAGAGTGAGAGTAAGGGAAATGATTTGGTATGGGGGGTGGAGGAAAGGATATAAAGAAGAACGGGGATAAAGGCATCACAAAATGTCAATTGACATTGCATTTAAATTTTTGAAGATTATAGTTATCAGGGAAGCAAATAAGAGGAAGGGAGTTTCACTGTCGGGAAGTGCGAGAGAAGAAGCTGTTGGAGTAGAAGAGGCGGTTACATTTAGAAGTTTCAACAATGAAAGGGTGGGACAGAGATATCAACCTAGTAGCACGTTTAAATTCATGCAGTTGGGGCACCAGTGAAAAAAGCTCGTCAGACCAGTTGCCATGCAAATATTTATAGAAAAGACAGAGGGGGGGGGCATATTACGTGAATGAGAAAGTGACTGGACGCCAAGCCGCAGTGTATATCTTTCCAAACCAAATCTTTTACTTCCAACTCAAAGAAGGAAATCGGAAAAGAGAACGTCACAAAGAAAAGATTAAAGGACTTTTTTAGAAACAAAACGAAGATATGTAACATCGACATCAACAGCTGGGAATCCAGGGCATGAGACAGGAATTGATGGAGATCCATTGCCAGAGACGGAACAACAATCTCCGAATTCAAAACGATCAGCGGAACTAGAGTGGGGGAAAAAGAATACGTCGGAAAGAAAGACAACAGCCCATACCTCGTTCACCATACGTAACAACCTGTCATCTATATCGAAGGACCTTTCAAGTAAAGATCGGTCTCATTAACCATTTCACAGTCCACAAGCCCAACTGAAAGAAACAAACAACACAAGACCATTATCTATATATGGCAACAGTCTCCGAATCTTTTGGAAGGAAAGAGACTCTGATGAAGACTTGATATGGAAACCTCAGGTATTATCTTCATTTCGGTGTCATGTAAGTTGCTACTATAAAATCTGGAGTAAACATCTCACAGTCCACAAGCCCAACTGAAACAAACAAACAACACAAGACCATTAACCTAGACCACAAGGGATAAACTCGACGGGTTTCGTCCGTGCATTGAATATTACTGTAAAATCTAGTTTTGATCTCCACCTGTATATCTAGAGGATCGTGTCAAAATGCAAAGAATTATATATTTCGATACCGGATGTGACTTGGCATCACAGTTTCAATAACTTTTCCAATCTGTCTTTTTTATGGATATTCCATGGCAATTGTTCTGATGAGTTTACTCTTCGGTATCTTGACCGCATTAAGTTTACTACTAGACTGGCAACTAGATCTCATGGTTTTAATGTCGAAATAGCCAAAAACAACCGTAAATCCAAATCTAATAATATATTTTCTCAAACCTCTCTCCTGTGGAGCGCTCTCCCAATCGGTCGCTTCCCAGTTAACTACTATTTTCAAAATTTTAAAGGCAGCATCAATCGCCATCTTCTGTCTTCCTCAACCCTCTTCTCTTATTGTCCTTTGTCCTCACTCAAATATTCTCATTTTCTCTATTATGAGACGATCCCTTTTTATACATCCTGCCGTGGACCACGTATTTTCTTCTTTTTCTTTTCTTCTTTTATGAATGTTTGCCTTATCCATGTTGCCATATCCATCTTCTGTCTTCCTCAACCCTGTTCTCTTATTGTCCTTTGTCCTCACTCACATATTCTCATCTTCTCTATTATGAGACGATCCCATTTTAGATTTATACATCCTGCCGTGGAACACGTATTTTCTTCTTTTTCTTTTCTTCTTTCATGAATGCTTGCCTTATCCATGTTGCCATATCCATCTTCTGTCTTCCTCAACCCTGTTCTCTTATTGTCCTTTGTCCTCACTCACATATTCTCATTTTCTCTATTAAGAGACGATCCCTTTTTAGATTCATACATCCTGCCGTGGACCACGTATTTTCTTCTTTTTCTTTTCTTCTTTCATGAATGCTTGCCATATCCATGTTGCCATATCCATCTTCTGTCTTCCTCAACCCTGTTCTCTTATTGTCCTTTGTCCTCACTCACATATTCTCATTTTCTCTATTAAGAGACGATCCCTTTTTAGATTTATACATCCTGCCGTGGAGCACGTATTTTCTTCTTTTTCTTTTCTTCTTTCATGAATGCTTGTCATATCTATGTTGCTCGACTTTCTTATCGCAGCTCCATCTTCGTTGAAACATTCATATTGCTTGCATTTGTTTCGAATGTTTTTATTTAATTTTCTATATTTTGTGCCATTCTTTGGCATTGTTTGCTGTTTCTAATAAGAACCTTTTTTCCTTAGAATTAACCAGCTGCCAGGATATCAAAGTCTGCACGAACACCAGCACAGATGGTCATTATCTGGTCAGGCCGGTGATGGGTACGAACCCTTGGCTCAAGGTTTATTGCCACGATATGAACTCAAATTATCCCAGGGATTATATAACACTAATTCACGACAATTTCTCAATATACTCGCCTTTCCATTATTTATATTGTACATCCATAGACTGGGTTAGAAGGAACCCAGGTGTTATATTTTACAAGAAGATTCGTTTGGAGCTTATCGTAAGTTAATCGTCATTATATATTTACTCTCTCTCTCTCTCTCTCTCTCTCTCTCTCACACACACACACACACACACACACACACACACACACATACATACATTCTCTTCTCTCTTTCTTTGTGTATGTGTTTCCTTCTCTCCTGAAGCTTTCAATGGTCGATCTTTCAAGAAGATAAATTTGAAGATAAACAATCTATTTATTTATATTTACTCTCTCTCTCCCTCTCTCCCTCTCTCTCTCCCTCTCTCTCTCCTTCTCTCTCTCTCTCACTCTCTCTCTCTGTTTCGTTCTTTCTTTTTGCTCCCGAAGCTCTGAATGGTCGATCTTTCAAGAAGGTAATGTTGCTAACATTTGGCCTGTGGAAATAATCTTGACATGCGGTATTGAAGACCATACCATGGATTGACCCACATCGAGTTTGTGGGAAATTAAGTTGACGATACCCTTCGAACCCCATCCGTGGCTATGTTTATACGTATTCATCGTACCGGAAGGAGTTTTGTTCAAAACCGTTGATCACGTCTAATCATGCATTCTCTCTCGAAAAAAAACTCTGGTCGGCTCAGCATAGTTGAAGAAATACAAATGTGACTGAGCCGGTGTCAGCAAAAGGGATTACCTAGCCATCTTTGCCTGATATATATATTAGCAAATGGGTAAACTTTGAAACCAGAAGTTAGCCATTATACAATTGCATTTTTTAACATTTGCTATATTTATGTGAGAATTGTGAGTCATATCTGTTGGATTGTAACTATATACAGTGTGGGCATAGAAATCCACATTGAATGGTGACTGGGTGTTTCACGCCTTAAGTGATCATCAGACCATTTTTTTCAGATGCGTAGTGTTCAACAAGGGAAATTGAAGAGGCCGAAAGTGTTGTGGTAAACCCTCCTACAATAGAATGAACTCTTCCTCCTCTCCTGAACACGAACTGCGAGACTTCCTATCTAGAGTCGTTGAAGCAGTCGTTGAGCAGCCGAGACGCAGTGTAACCTGATCGTTCGGACAGACACTTCTATCTGCTTATTACTAACACTCTTGCTTTGTAAATGTCTGTTCAACCTTCGTCTTCCATGTCTTTCTTCTCTGGCTCGTAAACAGGCCACAACAGCAATCTGCACGCAAACTGCAATATAACAGACCCTTAAACGACCCGAATCAGAAGGCGAAACATATGGACAGTGTGAAAAGCAGATACGGCGGACAAAATGATCATAGAAACTCGAAGTGCGACGAACAGAGAAAAGATTTAGTAACGTCAGAAATCAAGATCCCCCCCCTCCCAACAAAAACAATATACGAAAAAAAATGAATGGATGACATGAAATTATCGGAATGATGAAAAGGAGACAAAACAATGTCAAGACATATAGGACACGGCACGAAGAAATAAATAACAAATGCAGGCAAGCCAAAGAGGAATGGCTCAACAAAAAATGTGCACAAGTCGAAAGAATGAGTATGATAGATAGAGCAAATGTGTATAAAAAGTAAGAGAATTAACAAGACAAAAGACATGATCATCAACAAGATACATAAAATCCAATGAGTGAACGCTGATATTAGAGTGGAATCTGAAGTGGAATCTGCACTGACTAAATAGAAGAGAAACAAAGCGGCAGGGCCAGGCGGAATCGTAATAAAGATGCTGGCAGCCTTCGATGATTTTGGCATAGACAAGATTACCGAAATAATAAATGAAATCTACAATAGTGGTGATATACCAGAAGACCTAAGTAGATGCATTTTCATAGCACTGCCTAAGATGCCAGGTACAAACGAATGTGAAGTCTGTCGGACAATCAGCTTGATGAGGCATGCAACAAAACTTATTATCCGAATTCTGCACGCAGCAGAATCAGACCCAAACTAGGACAAGAACAGTGTCGGTTTGTCAAAGAACCATGAACGCCAATGTATGCTGGGAAATCAGAAAGAGTAATACAACTAGCAATAGATTACTCAAAAGCTCTCGATAAAGTACATCCCCAAACACCGTGACATATTTGGGAAAGATATTAGAATAATCAAAGTAATTATTATATTTCAAACTATTCTGAACACTATTGAGTAGAAATAACAAAAAACAAAAAAACACAAAGCGGCATTTAGCAAAAAAAAAAGATATATATATATATATCATATATAATTTATATATATATTATTTATGCACGGTACTTATTGGAAAGCGCTCAATATCAGTTATAGAGTTAATATCACTCTAACTATATATATATATATATATATATATATATATATATATATATATACACATACATACACTTATATATATATATATATATATATATACATACATAAATACACTTATATATATATATATACATACATAAATACACTTATATATATATATACATATATATATATATGCCACATTACATACATATTGTTATTTGACGTTTTTCTTTTGTTTTTTCTATTTATTTAAAAAAATCAAAAAAAGATATATATATATATATATATATATATATATATATATATTATCATGTCTTCTTTCTTTTATTCATTCTTTCTTCCGTCTTCTTCTAGGATATATATATATGTGTGTGCGTGTGTGTCTGTGTGCGTGTTTGTGTGTGGGTGTGTATATATGTGTGTATATATATGTGTGTGTGTGTATATATATATATATATATATATTGTTATCTGATGGTTATTAATTACAAACTTCATTCAAATGAAATATAAATTTTATTTTTTATTATATTTTCTTTCTTTTTCACTCTTTCTTTCGACTTCTTCTTCTGTAGACTTTCCGGGTAATAGTGAACGATAAAACGTTTACCACCGTCAGTTGTGACCCAAGTCTTTTGGGAATATCAGACCCAGATTCATTCAAGAAATCGGGGACAAATTGTACTGTTAATTTGAATTACGGTACAGCCGGGGACTGTATATATCATACGTGTCATCCACGAAAAGGCACGTTTCACCTCGACTTGAAAGGAACAGGATTAGTTTTTTCGCCATCGGTAAGTAATTGTTTCAAATTTTTCAAAAATATAGGAGTTGTGAGATTACACTGTGTGTCCATAAATTATGTGTACAATTTCCACAGTTTATTGTACACTTTAGAGTTACATATTTCTATTATGTGATATCCATACTTTTATACAGAAGTGAATGTTGGCCAATTTCCCCACGAGAAGGCAGCAGAAATGTGATTCTACAGAAGGATACTGAGAATTCTATGTAAGGAGCGAGTAAGTCTTTTGAAAATGCCTACAGAAAGAACAACTTATACCCAAAATGAAGAAATGAAGAAAATACAGGAGAAATTTCTTGACCCACAATGAGGAAGGAGGGCCTGAAAATATTAATCCTCACGGTAGATTTTGAGGACAGGAGAGATAGAAGTGGGCAGGGGCCAACTTAGCTGGCGAGATTTTGTGAATGGAGGTGGGAGTCCTTAGCAAAGGGCGGAAAACTTCTAAGAGACACACGTGATAAAGAAAAAAGAAGAAAAAGTAAAAGAAGAAGAAATATTAAGATAGAATGAATGAAAAAATATATTAAGAAAGAAAGAAAGAAAGAGTAGAAAGAAAGAAAGAAGGAAAGAAAGAAAGAATGAGTAAAACGAAACAAAAAGTCGTAGGATATTAAGAAAGAAAGAAAGAAAGAAAGAAAGAAAGAAAGAAAGAAAGAAAGAAAGAAAGAAAGAAAGAATTGGTAGATATTAAGAAAGAAAGAAAGAAAGAAAGAAAGAAAGAAAGAATTTGTAGATATTAAGAAAGAAAGAAAGAAAGAAAGAAAGAAAGAAAGAATTTGTAGATATTAAGAAAGAAAGAAAGAAAGAAAGAAAGAAAGAAAGAAAGAAAGAAAGAAAGAAAGAAAGAGTAAAACGAAACAAAAAGTCGTAGGATATTAAGAAAGAAAGAAAGAAAGAAAGAAAGAAAGAAAGAATTTGTAGATATTAAGAAAGAAAGAAAGAAAGAAAGAAAGAATTGGTAGATATTAAGAAAGAAAGAAAGAAAGAAAGAAAGAAAGAAAGAAAGAAAGAAAGAAAGAAAGAAAGAATTTGTAGATATTAAGAAAGAAAGAAAGAAAGAAAGAAAGAAAGAAAGAATTTGTAGATATTAAGAAAGAAAGAAAGAAAGAAAGAAAGAAAGAAAGAAAGAAAGAAAGAAAGAAAGAGTAAAACGAAACAAAAAGTCGTAGGATATTAAGAAAGAAAGAAAGAAAGAAAGAAAGAAAGAAAGAAAGAAAGAAAGAAAGAAAGAAAGAAAGAATTTGTAGATATTAAGAAAGAAAGAAAGAAAGAAAGAAAGAATTGGTAGATATTAAGAAAGAAAGAAAGAAAGAAAGAAAGAAAGAAAGAAAGAAAGAAAGAAAGAAAGAAAGAAAGAAAGAAAGAGTAAAACGAAACAAAAAGTCGTAGGATATTAAGAAAGAAAGAAATAAAGAAAGGAAGAAAGAAAGAAAGAAAGAAAGAAAGAAAGAAAGAATTTGTAGATATTAAGAAAGAAAGAAAGAAAGAAAGAAAGAAAGAAAGAAAGAATTGGTAGATATTAAGAAAGAAAGAAAGAAAAAAGGAATTGGTAGATATTAAGAAAGAGTAGAAAGAAAGATTAGAACGAAAGAGTAGAAAGAAAGAAAGAAATAAAGAAAGAGTAGAAAGAAAGAGTAGAAAGAAAGAGAGATAAAAAAGAAAGAAAGAGGGAGAGAAAGAAAGAAAGAGTCAAATAAACAAACAAGTCCTTATTCATATCTAGGATCTTTGATTGTTTCCTCCCTTCATTTTCAGGATTAGATTCTTTTTCACCTTTCTGCAATTACCATTCCTTGCTAGACTTGCTAATTTTATAAAGAATTTCATCCGATATACATTTGAGGTAGAGTAATGGATAGAGGTTCGGATTGAGGAATCGGAGAGCCGAGTTCGGATTCCAGTCGAGTTCGTTACATTCACCTACCTGAAAATACGCCTGGGAAAGGCATTAATCTGTCCCTTATCCCCCACCCCCAGATAACAGGACAGTCTTGCTACTTTCCTTCTACTACGATCACCGACGTTAAGCAACGTTGACCTAAATGGGTGACCGCTTGGGTATACCAAGTTCTGTGAGTTTCGATGTGCGGTTGGTGTAAGAGATAATGGCTCGGAATTGTGAATTGGAGAGCCGTGTTCCAATTTCCGTTGGGTTTGTTATATTCATTTACGCGCAAATACTCTTGAGAAAGATATAAATCCACCTTTTATCCCTCAAGCTATGGGTTAATTAGTAAGACTTGTGTTAATAAAACAATTTTTTTTCTTTTTATGTGCTATGTCCTTTCAGGACGTAGGCGATCATGGCTCTCCACCTCTCTCTATCCCTTGCAGATCTCAACAAGTTCCTTCCCTCTGCTTCCTCCCCCAGACCACGTTCTGTCATTCACTTGCTTAAATCCGCCAAGTATGTCACACGTTGTTTTTCCCTTGTCTCTATTCGACCCGTGAGTATCAGATTCTCCAGGCCCTCCTTCCTCATTATGTTTCCTAGAAACTTCAGCTGCCTGTTCCTGATATTAAAGATAAGCCTCCTCCTTGTTTGCAACCTCTCTAAGACCTCATCGTGGCTCATACACTTTGTCTATGATATCCTTATTGCGTACAAAATACTTAAATTTAAGCATTAAGAGGTTGATATGCCGTTCAACAAAACAACTCTGAATTCAAATCTCCAACTTACCGACAGTTGGCCAAAGAATGTGAGTACAGCTACGCACCTGAGGTCATGAGGGTTTCCTTCAACAGGAGTGAGAAGGCCCTGGCTTTGGATTTGGAGTCGCGTTTCTTGTAGTCGGTGAGTCAACATGGGAACATATGCTTATGTTAATAAGACAAACAAGAAAGATTTCAGATATTCTGAATTACATAGACAACCTTCATGTCGGTGTGTGTGTGTGTGTGTCTGTGTGTGTGTCTGTGTGTGCGTGTGTCTGTGTGTGCGTGTGTGTGTGTGTGCGTGTGCGCGTGTGTGTGTGTGTCTGTGTCTGTGTCTGTGTGTGTGCGTGTGCGTGCGTGTGTGTGTGTGTGTCTGTGTCTGTGTCTGTGTGTGCGTGTGCGTGTGTGTGTGTGTGTGTCTGTGTCTGTGTCTGTGTGTGTGTGTGTGTGCGTGTGTGTGTGCGTGTCTGTGTGTGTATGTCTGTGCGTGTGCGTCTGCGTGTGCGTCTGCGTGTGTGTCTGTGTTTGTGTCTCTGTGTGTGCGTGTGCGTGTGTGTGTGTGTGTGCGCGTGCGTGTGCGTGTGTGTGTGTGTTAATCCGCTTTAATCTACTCAATCCGCTATCTCTTTGTTTTTGTCTTCCTAGGTGACGTGGATTTCCAAGGGTTACATGTCTCGTATTGACACATTTTACCGGTCCCCCTCTAATGAAGTGATCATAGGTGCCTGCGGAGGTAACTGTGGCTGGTGCTACCCGAAAGGAGACCTAATTTTGGAAACAAAATCCTAATATATTATTATTATTATTATCATTATTATTATTATTATTATTTGTGTATATTTTGTTTTCTGCTTTGAATCCTGTAGAGACGGGTCCAAACTATTGTCCTTAGACCCTATAGAAGAATTGTCATTAAATTGATAGCACTTTTCTTAGCATCTGGGATGTTCGTAGTAGGACGATCTTCTGGGCAACATGTATGTTGTTGCTACCTGGGACACTGTTAGTAAAAGTGTCCATACCTTTTGGTGTCGCCTTGTTAGGGCCAGAAATAAAACACAAAGAGAGGAACTTAGTTAAATATATGAATAGAATCAGTAATAGAAACAGATACAAACGAGTGTTACAGCAAGAATGTCCGGTCCGACTGGCAGAGCTGACTGCTGGAAACTTCCCTCCCCAAAAGGCATTACCTGCTCCTATTTATAGCTGGGAGAGTCCATGCGTGCGTGGGTAAATTATCATAACACCTTTTCTCACGGGGCCCAGAGCCATGATTACTTTTGGTATAGTCTCAGTCTTCATTTCCTTATCCTGTTAACTTGAATCTCCAGGTCCTTGTATTTGGACAATTTCTCGTTCATTTTCATGGAGGTGTATTTCTCAGGCGGTATTGCTATGTCAATAAGCATACACCTCCAGAATTTCTTGTCTTTTGCAATTATCAATTAATTAATTAATCAAAAAAACTGTTTACTTAGATTTCCTTTAAAAGAAATCGGATTATTTGGAAAACAAAGAGGCAGAAATTATTATAATTATTATCATTATCATTATTATTATTATTATTATTATTGTTTTTTTTTTGTGTTATATTTCCTGGTTTCTAGACTGGTCCAAATTACGGTCCTTAGACCCTATAGGAGAACTGCAATTTAATTGATAACATTTTTCTTAGTATATGGGATGTTCCTAGTAGAGCGATCTTCTGGGCAACTTGTATGTTGTTGTTACCTGGAACACAGTAAAATTGTCCATTCCTTTTCTTATGAGTCCCAGAGCTTCGATTACTATTGGTACAGTGTCAGTCTTCATTCCCCACACAATGTTAATCTCGATCTCCAGGTCCTTGTATTTGGACAATTTCTCGATAGTTTTCATGGAGGTTTTTCTCTTAGATGGTACTGCTATGACAATACTCTCATGGATATCTTGCTTTTTGTAATTATATCATGTCTGTTCTCTCTTATTACCCTGTCAGTTTGAATTGACATGTGTCAGAGGATATTTACAGAGCTATTTTGGTAACAGTGTCTTGCCTGTGCTCATCCCATCTCTCAATGTGTTTCTTGCATATCTTTTGTGTTTCCTGTATATCTTTTGTGTTTCTTGCATATCTTTTGTGTTTTTTGCATATCTTTTGTGTTTCTTGCATATCTTTTGTGTTTCTTGCATATCTTTTGTGTTTCCTGTATATCTTTTGTGTTTTTTTGCATATCTTTTGTGCTTCTTGCATATCTTTTGTGTTTCCTGTATATTTTTGTGTTTCTTGCATATCTTTTGTGTTTCTTGTATATCTTTTGTGCTTCTTGTATATCTTTTGTGCTTCTTGCATATCTTTTATGTTTCTTGTATATCTTTTTGTGTTTCTTGCATATCTTTTGTGCTTCTTGTATATCTTTTGTGTTTCTTGCATATCTTTTGTGTTTCTTGCATATCTTTTGTGTTTCTTGTATATCTTTTTGTGTTTCTTGCATATCTTTTGTGTTTCTTGCATATCTTTTGTGTTTCTTGTATATCTTTTGTGCTTCTTGTATATCTTTTGTGCTTCTTGCATATCTTTTATGTTTCTTGTATATCTTTTTGTGTTTCTTGCATATCTTTTGTGCTTCTTGCATATCTTTTATGTTTCTTGTATATCTTTTTGTGTTTGTTGCATATCTTTTGTGCTTCTTGTATATCATTTGTGTTTCTTGCATATCTTTTGTGTTTCTTGCATATCTTTTGTGTCTCTTGTATATATTTTTGTGTTTCTTGTATATCTTTTGTGTTTCTTGTATATATTTTGTGCTTCTTGTATATCTTTTGTGCTTCTTGCATATCTTTTATGTTTCTTGTATATCTTTTTGTGTTTCTTGTATATCCTTTGTGCTTCTTGTATATCTTTTGTGCTTCTTGCATATCTTTTATGTTTCTTGTATATCTTTTGTGCTTCTTGTATATCTTTTGTGCTTCTTGCATATCTTTTATGTCTCTTGTATATCTTTTTGTGTTTCTTGCATATATTTTCTGCTTCTTGTATATCTTTTGTATTTCTTGCATATCTTTTATATTTCTTGTATATCTTTTTGTGTTTCTTGCATATCTTTTGTGCTTCTTGCATATCTTTTGTGTTTGTCGCATATCCTTTGTGTTTCTTGCCTATCTTTTGTGTTTCTTGTATATCTTTTTGTGTTTCTTGTATATCTTTTGTGTTTCTTGCATATCTTTTGTGCTTCTTGTATATCGTTTGTGCTTCTTGCATATCTTTTGTGTTTCTTATATATAAATATAAAAACATGTTATATTTATATATATATAAATATATATAAACATGTTATATTTATATATATATAATTATATATAAACATGTTATATTTATATATATATATATAAATATATATAAACATGTTATATTTATATATATATAAATATATATAAACATGTTATATTTATATATATATATAAATATATATAAACATGTTATATTTATATATATATATATAATTATATATAAAAATGTTATATTTATATATATATATATAAATATATATAAACATGTTATATTTATATATATATAAATATATATAAACATGTCATATTTATATATATATAAATATATATAAACATGTTATATTTATATATATATAAATATATATAAACATGTTATATTTATATATATATAATTATATATAAACATGTTATATTTATATATATATATATATATAAATATATATAAACAGGTCATATTTATATATATATAAATATATATAAACATGTTATATTTATATATATATAAATATATATAAACATGTTACATTTATATATATATAAATATATATAAACATGTTATATTTATATATATATATAAATATATATAAACATGTTATATTTTTATATATATAAATATATATAAACATGTTATAATTATATATATATAAATATATATAAACATGTTATATTTATTGTTGTGGTGGGATCCACCTAATCTGCATAGGTGACTACCAACTATATAAATAATGGTTGATACCGGAAGACGAGAGAAGGGAATCACGAGATCCAACTAGAGACTCTGATCGACTGCGACTAGTCAACACATTCTCCAGGAACGTCTTCCCAGAAATATACAGAAATACTATATGTACTTATTGTGTACCCTTTCTTGTTATAATACATTCTTGTTCTAAGTACATTTTGTGTTGCATTATTATTCCATGCAATAGGCGAGATTCAACATTGAGTCAAGACTCAACATTTATATATATATAAATATATATAAACATGTCATATTTATATATATATAATTATATATAAACATGTCATATTTATATATATATAAATATATATAAAAGCCGTCGATTTTTTATTAATTGTTTACTAAAAAAAATCAATTTTCAGTTACTGTTTAAACTGAAGAATGCTTTACCGCCCTAATTGAGTATTACGTATGCCCTAAGAGAATTTTGGTATCAAAGATTTCAGCGCACTAATCGAAAATACATTAATGAATTGCGCATTAATCGAGAGATTCCTGTACATTGTTTGATTCAAGAACAGAAAAATTCAGCTGCCTCTTCCTGATGTTAAGTATAAGCTTCCACCTCGTTTGTAACCTCTCTAAAACCTAATCGTTGCTCACACGCTCGGTCCATGATATCCTCAGCATCCTTCTGTAGAACCATGTCTCCGCTATATCTTCTTTTATATGCCGTGTCTCTTATGAACGTACGTGATCATGGCTCTCCATTACTTCCTGTCCCTTGTAGCTCTCAATAAGCTTTGACTTTTTGTAATTTCTCCCAGACCCTGTTCTGCCATCCACTTGCTTAAGCCCGTCATGCATTGCTTTCCCTTGTCTCTCTTTCCCTATATCCACCTTGTGAGTATCAGATTTTCCAAGCCTTCTCTTCTCATTACGTGTCCCAGAAATATCAGCTGTCTCTTCCCTATGTTAAGTATAAGCTCTCTTCTTGTTTGCAACCTCTCCATGACCTCATCGTTGCCCACACACTCGGTTGATGATATCCTCAGCATCCTTCTGTAGAATCACATCACCGTCGACTCGAGTCTCTTCTTCATCTTTGAGGAGACCGTCCAACATTCGCTACCGTAAAGATGGACAGATGTCACGTAACAGCTCCGTATTCTTTTACTTCGTTACCAAAGAAATCTTCCTGTGTCGCAATACTCTGCCTAACTTCACATCTTTTGTAACCCTGAACAATGTACCTTAGTATTTTGCTATCCATTTGTATTTACACAAATTCCTTAAGTAGATTTATCCCCCTTGCTTTTTCTTGGCCTTGTGTGCATTCAATTCTCTAAGCCCCAATATGTGTCCCAGAAGTTTCAACAGTCTTTCTGATTCTGTCCTTTTTTGTTCTCATTTTCTCTATTCTAAAACTTCCTCGTTGCTGACATATTTCGTCCACATTCTCAGCATCCTTCTGTAGAACCACATCTCTGTTGCTTTAAGTCTCCTCTTCATTACCTGGGGAAATTGTTCAGAATTCCCAGTCATATTAGAAAGATTGATTTTTTACAATTAGATTTTTAAATTCATTCTATCTATTAATTAAACGTGAATTATTTGCCCAAATTAGACAGATTATTCGATGTTTTCTTTCTGCCCCCCTTGCTTTGTCATGGCCTTGTGTGTATCCTATTCTCTAAGCCTCAATATGTGTCCCAAAAGTTTTAACTGTATTTCTGATTCTAAGTGTTCCTTTTATTTTGTTCCCATATTCTCTAGTATAAAACTTCCTCGTCGCTCACATATCCCGTCCATATTCTCAGCATCCTTCTGTAGAACCACATCTCTGTTGCTTCAAGTTTCTTCTTTATCACCTGGGGAAATTGTTCAAAATTCCCAGTCATCTAAGAAGGATTGATATTTTAGAATTAGATGTTTAATTTCATTTTATTTATTAAACGTAAAGTAACGAAAAATCATCTATTTTCTCCCCGTTAATTTCAGTTATTAACTAGCCTAAAAGCCGCCCTTCTGAATAACTTTAGGATAGCTTCTGCGAATAGATTTTCGGCCTTTTACATTCAGCGTCCTATTTACGTAAAAGTTATAAGAATTTAGAAATAATAAAATTATTTTATCTTTATTCGGCACCTTAATTCGGCATAATCTTTCTTCGTATACGCAACCCGCAATATTTATTTTCTTTTAAAATCACCATTCTTTAGGATCCCTTCACATAAAGTCGCTATTAAAGACATTACGGAACTCGAACTATGTAATATTTCGAATACTTCACTGTACTCGTCCTAGAAAAAGAAAGAAAAAGCATATGTGCAACGAACCGTGCCCTGCTTAAGTTTTAATTACTGTTTAACTAAACAATATCATTGGAATAAAATATAACACACACACACACACACACACACACACACAAACACACACACACACACATATATATATATATATATATATATATATATATTACCTGACTTGAGCGCCTGTTGGGACTCAAGCCCAACCCAGACCTCAAGTGGAACTCGTACATAGGACCCTTCGATAAGATAACCGGAAAATGGTTAGTTCTTTGTACCTGTCTCCTCGAGTTATCCAATAGCATCAGAGGAGCCAGATCAGACCGAAAATGGAGTGCTGTTGCCATATATAGGCAGGAGCTACAGTATTCACTTTCCAGTCTCGATAGCGTCCTTGTGGGTGATGAATTATTTTCCACCCGACTCACCCTTTCTCACATACGAAATTTCGCAAGCCTCTCGCTGCTATCTCGCTCTTTCCATGAAAATTGTTCAAGCGAACTACATTCCTTAGTTCCACGAGTTCTAATCTTCACGGCTAAGACCCACCATTCTACTCCCATTGCAACGAAGCACCCTCATTGTCTTCGTATACCATTGTTGAGATGTAAGTTCCAATCGAACAGATTCTTCCCACGAACCACCGCCTTGTGAAAGCGACTCCCAAGAGGATGCTTCCCAGATCACTACACTCTTAACATAACCAAATCTTGGGTTAACCGTTATCTCCCTCACATATCCCGATAAACTACGCTTTTTACTTTGTAACGCTCTACCTTGAGAGGACCTTGGGCATTATACAGTGTGAACATCACTTTAAAAAATACCTCTGTTTTTTATTATCCATTGTACTTAATGAGTGTATTTTCAATCTTGCTGTTTTGAATAAGACTTTTTTTTAATCCGAGTAAAAATGCCTGAAAACCTGTAATTGCGCATAATACGACTCCCTTTCTGACTTAAATTTCCTTAAAATTTATCGTATTACGCGCAAGAAAATACGGTAAGCTAAATTTACAAAGTTATCAATAGACAATTGACAAAATCTACAAGAAGCGGAATTGACAAAAATTCAGAATGAACAATAATAGAGGAAGAAGAAAAAACAGGGTACAATAATATTAAGGAAAGGTACGCACATCTGCGCTAGCAGACGCCTGGGTGCGAATGCAGATATGCACACACATATACACTATGAAAAAAAAGTAAGTGAAGTATTGACTGTGTTCATTTTTATCGGAATTGTTTAGATATGGGTTGACCACCGTAATATGCCTTCGTTGTGTTAGCATGTTCATGATTTAGTGCATTGAAAATGGTTAAAACAATTGCGAGCAAACTACAGCGAGTTTCAGTGTGCCCCCCCCCCGAAAGTATGTCAAAGAAGAAATGTTTGTTCTTCTTGAATTATTTGACTTTCTTCCAGTAAGTTTTTTTCTTTTCGATGTCTTTAATGTCCGAATGAAACTTGAGGATACCCAGTAAAGAATCGGGCAAATTTATTATCACAAAACAAAAAAAAAAGATGTCACACATTGGAATAAAATATAACACACACACACACACACACACACACACACACACACACACACACACATATATATATATATATATATATATATATATATATATATATGACTTGAACACACAGAAAAAGAAAACAGATCTAAATCATATTATATTATATATTATAGAATGTATAGACAAAAAACAAAAAACGATGTCACACGTTGCCTTGTCCGACGGATATAAAACAAATATTTTTCAACTCAAAGAGTCTAAAATTGTCTTACGACATTTTTGTGCGTAATACGAGATATCTGGAACGGAAATTAAAAACAAAAAAGCAGAGTTTGTATTATACACAGGTATACATTTTCAGAGATTTTTACTCTGCTTAAAAAACTTTATCTGAAACAGCAAGACTGTAAATACCCTCAGTATAATACAGGGAGCCCTATAAAAAATTGGATAAATTTATTATCAGTTTTATCTTTCAGGAGTCATTGACCTTGAATAACCTTGAATAAATTTCTTGAATATTCATGACTATGAATAATCATTCGACTTACGCGTTATTACTTAATTCTGATTGGTTCATTTATTATTGATTAACTGCTGTTCAATCTTGTGACTCGTTATTAAAATGTTTTTGCAGACAACTTTCATCTTTCGTTCTGCCCTTCTCGTATGACTAAACAACTCACTGATTTTGAGCGTCAAGTTATCGTGATTTTCAAAGAACATCCGACGTGGGGATTGACGAAATTTTCAAAAATTATTTCTGAATTTCTTAATCACATCAGTCATCACCGGTTTTCGACGGTTGTCTCACGTCTTTCGGAATTTACCGCTATTTTACTGGATACCTTCCAGATGATCAACCTATGACAATGTCTTCATTTCACTGAATCTTTATGAGAAAAAATGCCACATTTATTAAAACAACTAGGCTACTAGGTCATTTCTACTAGCCGACACAATATAGGTCAGTCTATTCTCTTTACTATATCACACATAAGAGACTTGGTTTTCTTCATTTCTAACATATCAAATACTGATGTAACGGGAGGAGAGCTACGGAAGAATGATGATATTTGCCATTTGAATTTCTCCCATTATGGGCATTATTATGTTTGTGATATAATAACGGAATTATTATGTTCGTGATATAATAACGGAATTATTATGTTCGTGATATAATAACGGAGTTATTTTGTTCGTGATATAATAACGGAATGGCTGAAGGGAAAAATGGACAAATATGCTTGATTCTTAGAGACAGTTTTATAATGCTACGTCGTACACAAAGTTAGATATATGCACATATATACGTGTCCCGCGCAGAGAAATTATAATATATAGAAAACGACAAACGGTGTGTATGAAAAAGGGAACTTCACTAGTACTATTTCCCGAAAGGAAAACTGGAATTATGTCGGTTTCTCTATTAACCTGGTTAGGCCATGTGGGTTTTTCCTGTAAGTTCTAACGCTGCTGGCTAGAGACATCCTTCTTCTCTGATCTCTACATCGCAACGGCCCTCTGTCACTCGATCTCCTGACGTCCTTGACAGGCCGTCACGTGACCCATGCGACTATCTCAAAAAAAAGGGAAAGAGTCACCGTTTGTATCCCAACACTGATTAATCATTTCTGTTAATTTTCAATACAAAAAAAGTGTGTTTATTTTATTTTAAGTGTTCAAGTATTTATGTTTAATATCTGCAGAGGCCATGAACACGCCAATCAACATACGTGACCCACCGAAAAAAAATGTTTGTTCATCCCTGGTATAAAAAAAGGAAGAGGCTATTTTGTAAGTCCCGGTAAAATAGGCTATTTTGGGCTTATTTTACCGGACAAACCGGGTCCTATAGCCTTGGGTGGCAATCGATCTTGAAGGACAACTCTGAATTCAAAACCTGAACGAGGGCGGCTCACACCATATTCCATTTTCTTCGGCTGTCATTCCATTTCTTGCAGAGGTGATGGGCGCCGCCGAGCTACCAGAAAGCCCACTGAAAGGATCACGAAGAGGAACAATCAAAGACTCTTTCTCCTGCCCTTGGGTCCCCTCCTCGCTCTCGAGGATTGAAGTAGTTGAAGATTGAATAATGACGATGATATGGTCTAAAAAATATAAATGTCTGATGGAGTTATGTACACTCACATTGATATTTTTTTAAGCGTTTCACCCCAAGCAAGACGGGAAGCCACTAGCACGCAAGGGGTTACAGAGAATTGGAGCGAGAGCAAATAGCAGTGATAGAGGAAAGAATGAAGAGAAGGATAGGCATCTGGAGATGTTGATTGACATTACATTTGAATAGTTGGAGATTATAGCTATCAGGGAAACAGGAAAATGGGAGGGAGTTCCACAGGCGAGAAGTGCGAGACATTAAGCTATTGGAGTAGAAGAGACGGGTATATTTAACAGTTTCGACAGTGAAAGGTTGAGAGCGAGATGCCAGTAGAACGCTTAAATTCATGAAGTCTGGGAACCAGCAAAAGCAGCTCATCGGAGCAGATACCGTGAAAGTAATTGTAAGAAAAGACTGGGGGAGGCAACGGCACGTTTGTGAGAGAGCGGCTGCAGACGAGATTCCAGATCAGGGCTAATTACATTGCATATCTGTCATTTGATCTTATCAAGGACGTTGAGACAAACAGAAGGGATTCCTGACCATATATGGCAGCAATACTCTATGCAAGGGCGAATGGTTGTTTTGTTGATTTGAAGGATCGACTCCGGAGAGAAATATTTCTTGACGCGGCACAGGGAACCAACTTTCCTTACGGTGCACGAAGCTATTGATTCAATGTATTTTTTCCATGATATGACACACCTATTAAAATGTTTTATTTTATTATTTTTTTTTTGTTGTCAGATCTTTTTAATTAACTCGGGCTTAAAAGTCCACTTGACTTCATCGTTCAACAATCATCGAACGTTTTCAAAACAAGTAGAGACTCGTACATGTTCATTAAGCGTAAAAATCTAATTGATCAGAATGTCAGTGGAAACCAATTTCGAGTTCACGCCTTATACAATATTTACTTACAATCAAACATCACTGTCAGCTGACGTTTTATCCTGATCCCAGTAACTTGGTTTATCTCAATCTTTATTTCCGAGGCGTGATTTTGTATTTTGACAACTGACATTCAAAGTATAAAGGATTTACATTTGTACACAGTTAACGGTTCGATGAAATCTGAAACGGAACCGAGAAAAAAAAGAGGCCGTCTTCTGAAAAACGAACCCGGGATATTTAGAATTCTAGATTTAATTTTCATTTAAAATATCATCAATATAAATTACGCAATCGTCTCCATAAACATTTCAAGTTTTCTAGAAAACTTTCCAGTCGTTATAAGTTTCCTATAAAAGTTTCCTATAAAAGTTTCCTATAAAAGTTTCCTATAAAAGCAGCTAAAGTCGAATTAAATTATAAAAAAAAGGGGAGAAGAGAGAGACGCAGAGCGAAAAGAGAAAAAAAGTGGGAGAAAATGAGGCGTGCGAGAGAAAGAGGAAAAGAAAAAGACAAAGTGAGTAAAAAAGAGAGAGATAAAGAGAAAGAAAGAAATAGAAGAGAAAGAGAAAGAAAGACTGAGAAAGACAGAAAAAAAGAAAGTGACGAGAGTGCATATGAGAGTGAGTGTATGAGTGAGTGAGTATGGGTGGCAACTGATCTTGAAGGATAACTCTGAATTCAAAACCTGAACGAGGGCGGCTCACACCATATTCCATGGTCTTCGGCTGTCGGTCCAGGGCCTGAAGAGTTACCACTTTATGCACTCATTACTTACAATCAAACATCACTGTCTGCTGACGTTCTATCTTGATTCCACTAACTTGGTTTATCCTAGTTCTTATTTCCGAGGCGTGATTTTGTATTTTGACATCTGACTTCAAAGGACAAAAGATTTGCACTTGTACACAGTTAACGGTTCGATGAAATCAGAAACTGGTGCAAAAAAAGGATGTCTTTTGAAAAACGAACCCAGGATATTTAGAATTCTAGATTTAATTTTCTTTATAAATACACATTCGTCGCAACAAACATTTCAAATTTTCAAGAAAACATTCCAGTTACTATCAGAGTGTTCTATAAAAGCATCTATATTCGAATTATGTTATAAAAATACTTGATATAAACTTTTATTTAAAGATGGCGACGTGTAACCTTTTTGTAAAATATTCGTTTTATTCATGCGCTAAAATTTCAATAAGAATAATTCGTCCCAAAGATTCCGAGATCGGGACAGTGAATTATAGCAGTCATACCAATAATTAAGTACACGAACCGTTTGTTTGAAGTTAACCAAACAGTCCGGTTAATTCAGCCAATAATAATAATAATAATTTATTCCTCCAGCTTTTTTCAGTCAATTTCCTATAAAAGCATCCAAAGTCGAATTATACTATTTAAATATTTGATAGGATCGCTGATACAAACATGACGACTTATAATCATTTTTTATAAAACAGGCGGTTGAAATTACAAGAACAATAATTCGTCCCAGATTCGGACAGTGAATTAAGGTAGTCGTACCAATAATAAAAAGAAAAAGAAACGTTTGTTGGAAGTGAACAAGAACTTCCGGGTAATTTTGCCAAAAACTATAATAATAAAAGGTAGTGACATTTTAACAGCCTTCCTATTTTCATTTTCGGATCTTAATTCTGCAGTTAATGATTGAATAAGCTCATAAAAAGTACTACGACAATAAAATATTTGTACAAATTACCCTATCGCATCTTTAAATATTTGAGCTTAACTACTTTAACAAAACTAGAAAGACCCATGATAATTTCACGGTTTTCCTTTTTGGATTTTCAGATGAATCTTAATTCTTCAGTTAATGATTGAATAAGCTCATGGCGAGTTCTTCGACAATAAAATTGTTATGGTCCAAGTTCCTTGTACTACGGTGATGGTCCAAGGTAGAACCAATGAAGAATAACTCGAATACAGATATGGAATAACAAAGATATATTCCAAACAGAAATATGTACAAAGAAGTAGAAGTATTAGTAATGACTATCAGATTTGGTTAGAGTGAACTATGTTGTCTCGACAAGTATCACTATTCCAATGTCTTACAGTAATCGTCTGTCTCCGACTCAGTTGACTCTGACTGACTGACTCTGAAGTATTTAGTGTCCTCCCCACGAGGGACAGATGTGGCACAAGGCCGGGTTTAAAGTGGGGTAGCCGAGCCCGTAATAGCCCGTAGATCCCGTATAAACGGGATCGGGTTGGTCAACCTCCCCGAACGAGGCTCTGTCCTTCGGCGGAACCTCTTCCGGGTTTCTCTCTGCCCAAAGGCAGAGAGTTCCCCTCTGCCTCAAAGGCAGAGAGTTTGACCGTCTAGCCGAGTCGTCCAAAACGGACTGACTCTGAAGTATTTAGTGTCCTCCCCACGAAGGACAGATGTGGCACAAGGCCGGGTTTAAAGTGGGGTACCCGAGCCCGTAGGCTCGGCCAAAAAATAGCCCGTAGATCCCGCATAAACGGGATCGGGCTGGTCAACCTCCCCGAACGAGGGTCTGCCCTTCGGCGGAACCTCGTCCGGGTTCCTCTCTGCCCAAAGGCAGAGAGTTCCCCTCTGCCTCAAGGCAGAGAGTTCCCCTCTGCCTCAAGGCAGAGAGTTCCCCTCTGCCTCAAGGCAGAGAGTTCCCCTCTGCCTCAGAGGCAGAGAGTTCGACCGTCTAGCCGAGTCGTCCAAAAAGGACTGACTGTGAACAATATTTATTTGTACAAATGTACAAAATGTGGCACAAGGCCAGAAAGGGGGTTGGGGAAGGACGGTCATCATCTGTCTTAAACTAAAAACTTAGCTAGTCGCAACCACTGACCCAAACATACCAACAATAGTCCTAGCACCAAAACAACACATTCTTCCATACCTTTCTTTCTACATCCACCATAATTCCTCAAATTCTCCATGAAATTCTAACCAGTCCCCATATGTACAATTCAAAGTCTGTGGGGGGGGGATAACAATTTAAAAAACCCCGATGAATATTTACAATATGAAAAAAATATATACAAGAAAACAAAACAAAATAAGATTAGTAATAAAAACCCCCACAATACCTAAATGTGGCAGAAACATCAGTTAACTGGACGAAATAATTGCGAGATTATAGCAGTAAAACAGTCATCCTTCCCAAATCACTCACACAGACACACACCCATTTAGACACAATAACAAAAACGAAAAAACACACACACGAAACGAAAGTCATCCCGCAACCACCAGAGAACTGACGTCACTGGCCACCTAACGAGGGAGGGGATGGGGAATTAAACCAAAGAAAAATAGGGACAGAAATAAAAGGGGGGCTAATGGGCATTCATACCCTAGCCAAGTTAAGCAGAAACAAGAAACTAAAGATTCAAAACTAAACCTAAACTAGCCTAATATCGGGACGGGTTGCTCTGTTCAACCCATGAGGGACGAAATCCTGCACCTAACCGAGGTCCAAGTGCCACTCCAAGTCAGCTCCTCTCACTCTACACATTCGCGCAAGATTCACCCACCTTTTGCCGAATTCTGATGAAGGGAGTCGCCGCCTTTCCGTCCTAATCTTGACTTTAAGCTAATGCTTAAAGTACAAGATTAGTAGGGAAGAAGTGAACTTCTCACCTCAATAGAATCCCTTCTGACGTGTCACCCAAATCACGACTCTCATAACTCCTAGCAAGCAGTGGAACACATAAAGTTCAGACTTCGTTAACGGCGGGGCCACATTGCTACAAACAGAAGCGGCCTCAAGGACGAAAAACCTTCCCTGCAACATGCGAACCATGAGACCTTCAACAAACTTACACAATGGTGCTACCAACTTGCAATGAAAGAAGACGTGACCAAGGGTCTCGACTTCCCCCTCACAACGTCGGCAGTTTGAATATTTCTCCAAACCCGCTGCGCAAAGTCTTTTGCCGACCCAGAGGGCCCCACGTATCACCAGCCAGGTGAGGGATGCCTCATCGTTGTTGAGACATTTCAACCCGGAAGCCCAAGGCCAGATTGAGCGAGCCTCCTGCTTCGTAAGACCGAGCTCGTCAATCAAATCATCATGAACGGACCCCCTGACTACCACCTGATATAATGCCCTACGAGACAACGCCTGGACGTTGTGGAGGCCAACCGTCGCCCGTAAGAGGTGTTTCAGAGCCAGACGACATTCACGGTAGAAGGAGCACTCGGCACGAGGCAAACGGCCAGCCTCCTCCTCGCCCGAGTGCACACTTCTCAAGGATGGAAAGGATCTTCGGGCGTCTTCCTTCCAGAAGGCGCCCCCGTCATCCGAATCGCGACACAAACGATCCAGGAACCCGATGCGAAGCATATCGAGACGAATCTCAATGCTAGGCATACCTAGACCGCCTTCAGTAGGATGAAGGCAACAGATCTCCCGACATACCTCTGGAGCTCTGCCTCTCCACAAGAGAGAGAACAAGAGCTGTACTAATGAAAGTACTGTGGTAGACGGAAGTGGAAGTACCGAGAGTCGGTAAAGGAGAATCGGGTAGATATGCGAAACACATACCTCCGCCCTCCCCTTCAAGGAAAGATTCCTCCGAGACCACAAATTAATTGCGCCCTCGGCCTTCTCCCGTACCTCCGACCAATTCATATCCAACTGGATATCAGGACCGAACCAGACGCCGAGTATCTTGATCGGCCCATCCGTCCAGCTGAATGGTCCGGGAAGAGAAACCCCCTTCCACGCACCCAACCGCAAGCCAACAGACTTATCGCGGTTGATCTTGGCCCCTGTTACCATCTCATAGCCACTGATTTCTCTGCTGACTTCGTTAATCTCGGCTCTGCTCGACACAAGAACCGAAACGTCGTCAGCATAGGCAGAATACCTGGCCGAGGTGGTAGCACCAGGTAAAGAGATTCCACGTAGGACCGGATTCGCCTTTAACTTGCGATGGAAAGGTTCCAACGCAAGAACGTAAAGCATAGGCAACAGCGGACAACCCTAACGAATAGATCGAGACAATACGAAAGGTTCCGATCTTACCCCGTTCACTTCTACCAGCGCACCGGGAGTCGCATACATAAGCCGGATCCAGGAGCGAAAGTACGGCCCGAAACCGGCAGCCGAAAGAACAGCCTCCAAGAATCGATGGTCAACCCTATCAAAGGCCTTGGACTGATCTAAATTGATCAGCGCGGCTTCACTGTCGACTTTCTCGATGATCAGGCGCACCATATGAAGGTTGTCCTGAATAGTCCGGCCCTTCACAGAACAAGTCTGCTCGGAGCCAATCAGACTAGACAGGACAAGCTGCAAACGGTTAGCCAAGACCTTAGCCAAAATCTTTAACTCTGTATTTAACATAGTTAAAGGGCGAAAGTTACCTATCCCATCCCCACCGCTTTTGCCCTTACGCACCAACTTGATCACACCCCTGGTGAAGCGTTGAGGTATAGACCCCTGCTTCATCCAGTTGTTGAAGACCAGCTGCAGCAAAGGAACAAAAACGGGCGACTGCCTCAAGTAAACTTCGTAAGGAAGACCATCTAATCCCGGAGATTTATCCAGGCCAACCTGTTTCAGCGCTTCCCAGATTTCCGACTCAGTGATGGGACCCTCGCACCCAGCCGCTTCAGCTGCCTCAAGGCAGGGAAAGTCAGCTAAATAGGTGTCGAACTGAGCAGAGCTCAGACCGGGCTCCCTGGTAAAAAGATCCCGAAAGTAATCCCGAAAAGCCTCGCATATGCCCGAGTTTGTAGTCACTGTCCGCCCATCCGGCAATGTGACGCTCGCGATATGCCGTTTTGAAGCATTCCTACTTTCCTCTGCACGCAATTCTGCGGCCATATTCGTCGCCTCAGAGGGCATTCTTTTTAACCTAGCCCTAACTACCAGAGCTTGATCCTTCTTGGTAAGCAAGGAGGCCAACTCTGCCTTAGCTAGGACTACTTCCCCACTATCACGGGATTTCACAGCCCGATCGACTCTTTGCTCTAAAACCGTTTGCGCCGCTAATCTATCTACGTTGATTCGACGACTAAAATCGGCAGCAAACGTTCGAATTTTAGATTTAAGTTTGTCCCACCAGGCATTTCCTACCACAGCCCCCGTCAGTTCCCTTTGTAAGGTTAGTAAAAACTGGTCCCGGAAATGCTGCTCGCCAAATAACGAGCAGTTGAATTTCCAGTAGCCAGTTATCCTAACATTAGGCTTATCTAAGTTTACACGGACCCGGACAAGCCTATGATCCGAATAAACTATATAATGAAAACTTGGACACCATAAGAGTCCTACATCGACTCTCCTAACTAAAACTCGGTCGAGGTAGCTCGCAAGCACACCTACAGCCGAGCTGCCACTATTTGTCCAAGTCCACACTACCCGCTGCGGGTGTTCATTCCGGTACTTGTCGATGAGATCAAACCCATCGACAAAGCCCCGAAAATATTCCACTCCCCAGTTTTTAGTACCCGCTTTATATTTTGACCCTATACGATCTATATCGGGGTCAAGGACGGCATTCCAATCCCCCGCTAAAATTAACCGACGTGATGTCGTCATAAACGGTTCGATCTGCCGAAACAAAGCAAGCCGCTCAGCCTGGATATTGGGCCCATAAACCCCAATGAGACGCAAAGCCTTATCTTTTATGGTAGCATCCAGCACGCAAAGCCTGCCCGCCGGATCTGCGAAGACAAGAGCACACGCAGCCTTCAAAGTCTTGCTCACCAGCCAAGAGACACCCCTCGAGCGTCCATCAAAACATGCTGAATAAAGAGTAAACTCCTTAGACAGAATGCCTTCATAATCGCGAGAAGAAAAACGGGTCTCTTGTACACAACATATATTCACACCGAGGCTCTGAAGGTCGCGAACGAGTCTCATCCTTCGAGACTCCGACCTCAGGCCTCGGACATTCACACTAGCTAACCAGAGTGCCATTATCGAATCGATTAGGGTCGCCCATCAGAGTTGAACATAGCTGGGGTGAGGACACCGACAGCCTGTCCCATTGATCCTGACGCCATCTCATTGTCGACGGTATCACCATGAGACAGACCGCCGATGTCCGCAGGATAAGTTAATTTTAGAGCCCTATACAGGGAAGGGTGAACAAAAACAGGGACCCTCCCTCTGCATGTTTTTGATGGATCTAAGTCAGGTTCATAGACCGCCGCTGGGGGCACCAATTTCAGGGACGAGTTCGCCTCCTCGATCATGCCCCAAATCTCCCGCGTACCCGGGCCGGATCTAACGACAGTCAGGAGTCTACGGGCGTTTTAAAAATTTTCCGGAACTTCCACATCTACGCCATTGATGTGCCGGAAGTTAAATAGCACTTTCAATGGCCTCGGGTTTTTAGTCTGCCCGCAGACCCTTTCTACTTGCTCCCCGGATACGCGGCAGACGTCTTCCCCTGGGAGATATGGCGGTTTGATCTTTTTCTTCCTCTTCTCAGCTACTGCAGGCAACTCCGGGCTTCTCTCCCTCTTTTTTTGAGGAGAATGAGAGGGAGTAGGTGTGGGCGTGCATGTCGGTGTATGAGAGGGAGTGATGCCAGATGGGGTCTTAAAAGGGGACGGAGTTTTTGATGAATTGGATCTTGTTGGCGAGTTTGTCAGAGATTTGGGCGGAGGTGGTTTCATGAATTTGATGGTACCTGAAGGGGAAGACGGGGCAGAGGATGAGGGGCAGGGCACCCCCAGCGACTTGGAATTCTTAGCCCGTTTTGCGTCGATTTTTTCTTTTAACGAGTTGCCCAATCGTCAGTTTCCAGTCTTGATAGAATTCAAAAGTGTCTCCGAGTCGTTGGAGAAGAATTATCCCCCCCTCCAACCTCTGTCTCTCACAGGCGGGATGTGGAGAGCTTTGCACTGCTCTATCGCTACTTCCATAGAAAGTTCTCGGACGAACTACATTCCTTGGTTCCGCCACGTCTGACCTTCATGGCCGGGACCTGCCATGTCACTTACATAAAAGCAAACCACCCACATTTCATCTGTATTCCATCAGTGAGAAGTTCGTACCACTCGAAATAGCTTCTTCCCGCAAACCACTGACCTGGGGAACAGACTCTCAAGAGGATGTTTCCCTAATCACTACAATTTCAACTATAATCTTAAAGAACTTTTAGTGAAGAATTTCAAAACTGCTTGTTTTAAAAACCAAACCAGTTAAATGAAACTTCTGTTTCGGAAAAAAAACTGTTCTGTACATAAATGCAAACGCAAAATATAAAAAGTTTCGCAAAATAAAAATTAAAAATAAAATTATGCAAAATAAAAAGTTCTACACATAAATCTTTAGCTAAATACGCACTAGTAATTTAAAAGATTCTTAAATTATTTTATTACTCAAGTTCTATGCTAACAGATTTTTTTTCGCACTTTTCGCTAGTGTGAGTTTTAGATATCTTAAATAAATTCACATATCTATAAGTCTACCATTTAATCGCAGTACTAGATTGGCGACAAGGTCTCGCCAATTAACAGCTGAGTTGGCAACAGTAAGTTCTATGCTAACAGTTTCTTTTCTCGTGCTTCTCGCTTGTGGAACGCCTTTCCGGTTTATGTTTTCCCGCCAACTCTTTGATCTGTAAAACTTTAAATGCAATGTCAATCGCTTCCTACTCTCCTCCTGATTACTCATCTTTTGTTCTGACTACCTAGTAATGTTTCTGGTTTCCAATTCTGGTTTCTAATTCTGGTTTCTAATTCACGTTTCTAATTCTCGTTTCTGATTTTGTTTTGTAATTTTGGTTTCTAATTTTGGTTTCTAATTTTTGGTTTATAAATCTGGTTTCTAATTTTGATGTATAATTTTGGTTTCTAATTCTGGTTTCTAATTCTGGCACCTGATTTTTTTTTCTAATTTTGGTTTTAATTTTGGTTTCTAATTCTCGGTTCTAATTCACGTTTCTAATTCTGGTTTCTGATTGTTTTCTAATTCTAGTTTAATTAAGGAACGAGCCTCGCGAAACGGAGTGGCTCTTGCAGCGTGTCTCACTGGCGACGGTTCGAGGTAATGCTTTCTCCATCATAGCGGCTGGCAGAGGATAGAAAAAATTGTTTATAGTTACGTTGTTCTGGAATTGTCATCATTGGTCGACTGAACTTGCTTTGTTTCAATGACTTTTGTTTTGTTATTTTTATATAGTAATATATATTTATATTTTTAATAAATTGTTTGATTCTCGTTTCTAATTTTGGTTTCTAAATCTGGTTTCTAATTCTTTTTGCATCCAGTAACCTCTTGTGTCTCAGTGGCTTTACTTCCTTGCATGGGGTGAACTCTATTTGAAAGTAAATAAATACGTATAACTAAAATATAGAGGGTAACGTGGTTGTAGGACCCTCAGCCTTTTCATTGAACTTGTGACTCTCCAAATCTGAAAGTTTTTTACGGCCCCCATAAAATTTACCAGGGCCCACGAAAAAAGAAACACTGATTTAAAAGATATTTTTATGTACAAAAAGGTATTTCTTCTCGTACTCACTAACGATATCAATGACCTATGCACAATTTCTAGTTCGATATTTCGAAATAAACTGATCAGTTCCTGTAAGTCTCGAAAAGTCAGGCTTCGTTTTGAGACTGTATCGACATTACGAACAGAACACCCGTTCTAAATCGATAAAAAGAAACAATATTTTTCGATTCTGACGAATATGACGGCTTCAGAAGACATTTTTTGTACATAAATATATATTTTTCAATAACGAGCACGGATATCTACACCTTATTTTAAGAAATTATCTTAAATAATGAGAATTATTTTTAAAAAAACATTTGTGATTAAAGAACAAGCATATATGTTTATTATAAATACAAATATGAAAATTAAAGAATATATATTGATCCGTGAAAGTAGATGTCCAGGATGCTGGGGGAGGTGATCTCTTATCTAAACAAAATGGTGAAATTCTAGCAATTCCATATGACAGATAAAAGACATTTCTATTATCATGCATTTTTTTAAAAAATGAATATTGAACAAACAGTAAAAATCTTCTTTTTTAATATAAAAGATCCTGGAAAATTTGCATGCACCATATATATATATATATATATATATATATATATATATATATATATATATATATATATATATGAAAATTAAAGAACATCTATATTAAATCATTGCAACTGTTCGTGCCCGATTAGAAAATTAAAAACAAAATTTTACATACTTCTTTTTTAATAATTTCAGCCCCAAGCAAGGCAATAAGGCCACTAAGACGGAAGAGGGTTACTGGGTGTTAAAGCATATGAAAAAAACATAACATTAAGGAGAGAAGACAATAAAAGATCAAAAATAAGATAGCGACTGACATTGCATTTAAATTTTTGAAGATCAAAGTTGACTGGAAAGCAAGAAGACTATAGAAGAAACTGTCAGCATAGAACTTGCGGCTACATCTCGTCATTTCATCCATAAAATGGTGAAAGCCTGCCGCCAATCCCGTACTGCGCTTAAATCCATAGACTCTGGGTATCATTGAGGAAAGTTCATCAAAGTAATTACCATTAAAATACGAGGGTCATTCAATAAATAAGGTGAATTTTTCGGTATAAGGACTTCTAATACAGATAGAAGCTTACTTTTTTTTATTTTTTTTAATTTTTCAACGTAGTCTCCCAGCACTGTCACACACTTTTCCCATCTGTGCACAAGCTTCCGTATTCCCTCTGCGTAAAAATCTTTGGACTGATGTCTCAGCCAGTCGCTCACAACACTTTTGACTTCATCGTCACTTTTAAACTTCGTGCCTCTCGTGAACGCTTTCAAGGGACCAAACAGGTGAAAGTCTGAAGGGGCAAGGTCTGGGCTGTAAGGGGGATGAGGGAGCAGTTCCCAGCCCAGCTCGTTGATGGTCTGCACCGTTTGGGCTGCTGTGTGAGGCCTTGCGTTGTCATGATGCAAGATGACTCCTTCTGACTGATGAACCCTGCATTTGTCCCAACAGATAAACTCAAAGTCCTTGCAATGTCATCCACTGTCACCCTTCTGTCAGACTGAATGAGGCCATTGACTGATTCGATCACCTCAGGAGACCTCACTACTGTAGGCCTCCCAGGCCTGTCTTCATCCTCAACATTGCTCCGTCCTTGTTTAAACAATTTAGCCCACTTGTAGACATTTGGGGGGGGGCTGAAACATGTGGCACCATACACAGTTGACATTCTCCTTTGAATTTCAACTGGTTTGCTCCCTTCAGCAACCAAAAACTTGATAACTGACCGCTGTTCAATCCTGGAGCATGCTTCTTGGTCGGCCATCTTTGTTAATCACCAAAACACTCAAAGTTTTTTTTAATCTGCAAAAGAAATTAAATCCATGTGAAAAAGAAGTAAAACAAAAAAAATAAAAGAGTGAGCTTCTATCTGTATTAGAAGTCCTTATAGCGAAAAATTCAACTTATTTATTGAATGACCCTCGTATATATAGAAAAGGCGCGTAGAAACTACGTTAGAGCCTTGGAAAAGTGACTGGATCTGAGATGCCAAATCAGGACCAATAACATTGCAGATTCTTTTTTTTGGGGGGGGGGTCTATCAAAAATCTCATGTGGCAGTAACAACCAAAGCAAGGGCAAATGATAAACTTATAAACATTCAAGATAGATTCTGACGAGAAAAATTGGCTAGCTCGACACGGGGAACCAAATTTCTTAGCTGCAAATTTAGCAGTTGATTCAATATAATCTTCCTACTTCATACCAGCGGAAAACGTTATTACAAGAAGGCAAAATTTAGTTTCTCACCTGGAGGTTAGTATCGGCCATGCTGATGGAAGTTAAAAAGGGTTCTCTCAGACGATGAAAAGAGAGCAGTTTCGTTTTCTCGTTAAATTTAACAAGTCACTCCTTACCCCATTTAACAACAGACTATAGGTCAGCTTTTATATAAAAACACATTTAGTCGTCTTGCAAAATACTCTGAAAATATTTACAAGAAAAACATTAATTAGTCAAGTACATACTCTCCGTTGTTTAAATAACTGTCTTCATTGTTTTACAAGTTTGTTGGTGACATTTTCATAGAAATGTCGTGTTTTTTTTGGTGGGGGGGAACGGTCGTAGAGTAGTTTTTGACAGACTGCACAGAGTCATATATTGTCGTTTAAATTGTCCTACAGAGACCGGATCAAATGAAAACCAGGAGGAGGCGAGTCAGGAGGATAAGGTGGTTGTTGGAGGGTTTCCCCTTTTCACCTCTTTAAGCTTCTACGACGTCTGTTTTGCAACATGCGATCTATGGTTGTCGTGGTGGAAAATGACACCTTTTTCGATTTGCCAATATCGGCCGTTTGTCTTCAACAGCCGCATCGGGATTCGTGATCTGCACGGGCAATTGAAGTTGGCTCCATATAAGATTCCGACCTTGTGAACGCAGACGGTGTAATAAATAAAGAAAAGAACGCGACTAACTTCTGATTTATACAAGCTGTATTAAACAATACTATAAATAACTCCTTGCAGACATAATGGCGTCTGCGAACAAACTTATTTGCTGAAAAAGAGTCGATGTTTACGCCATCTACGGAATTTGTGGTAATGACGGTGTAGAGCTGGCTGGTTATGCAAGTGTTCATTTCGCAGGTCTTACCAAGTGTGAGTGTTCTTCAAGAGGGGGGTAGAAAAGGGCACCAATCAGCAACTGTAAGCTGATTGGCTAACCCGAAACTGCCAAGGGCAGATAATCATATCACTTATTTCGCATAGTTGGTCGTAAATACTTGTTTGCAGTTATAGTTTCGCAAGCTGGAATAAGATCAAAGTGGATTATGCTCCTGCAATCCCACCAAACGAACAGTAATGCCTTCATTAGATGCAAGTCCGCTTTAGCCACGAGTAATGCACACTCGTAAGTTTGTTACCAGCTTCCGTTGAGTCGAACTTTTTCATCGCCTGTGGTAATTCTGTCCAAGACCCGCTCTTTTTTCGTGGAGTAACAGCAGAGAAATCGCCGTAGAAGCACGATTCTGTTCCGTCAAATCATGTGGCACCTACAAAATGAGTTTTTAGAAACCCTTATTTCAATATCAAACATTTTCTTCAATTTCATTGGCTGTTAAATGCAAAATAAGCTTCGAGATATTTCTATAACAAAACAGTCAAATTTTGTGTGAAAATAGGCTCAACTCACTTTAAAAAAACATCTTTCTCGAATTCACCCCAATTTAAATGTTTCAAGAAATCCCATTGGATAAAAAATAGAAAATACAATGTCGCCCACGCATTTCTTAGAATTATTGGCAATGTCTGCCAAGCTTCCGTTGAGCTGCTTTAGTCGTTAACAAAACGATAAATAGAAATGACGAACAAGTTTTCGGCGCATTGAGATTTTCACATTCAAGGTATTTACTCGCATGCAGAGAGATATTTTCACATTCAAGGGATACGCACAGAGATTTACTCGCATGCGGAGAGATATTTTCACAGTCAAGGGATACGCACAGAGATTTACTCGCATGCAAAGAGATATTTTCACAGTCAAGGGATACGCACAGAGATTTACTCGCATGCAGAGAGATATTTTCACAGTCAAGGGATACGCACAGATATTTACTCGCATGCGGAGAGATATTTTCACAGTCAAGGGATACGCACAGAGATTTACTCGCATGCGGAGAGATATTTTCACACGCAAAGGAGATACAAACTCAGATAGACACCAAAAAAGAAATTTAATATTTATACTGCATTTTGGAACAAACTTCCTTTAAGAAAGATTAGGAAAATTTAAATGACAAACCTTTTCCATTCAATATCTTTCTTCAAAAAACTTTTGTCTACTTTAAAAGCAACTTTTACTTACTTTAGGCATTGAACATTTCCCAAACAGTAAAGAGTTTTCTACTTTTGAATATACTCTCGCACACATCATTACACTGTCGTGGGTAAGACGTTAAACTACATCCACGTCCTGGGTAAGACGATAAACTACGTCCAGCAGCAAGCCCTCTGATGAGGAGGTTTTGAGGAGCGAGGAACCGCATCTTAATTGCTGGTGTTCCCAGGTCCATCCTGACCAGGGGTGGTAGCACCTGTTAGGGTCCCAGCTATGGGCAAATAGTTAACTATTACCAGCAATACTTTTTTGAAAAAAATTATTACCAGCAATAAAAATTTGAAGCAAAAATATTACTAGAAACAGATTTTTGACAAAACAAAATATTACCAGCAATAAAAAATTTTATTGGCCTTAAATAACCATTGAGGATGATATGCCATAAAACAAAATAAACCAAACCAATCTAAACCAAAGAATACGTATTCTATTCATACGAATCTATCCTAAAAATGTTGTCGGCATTAAATAACCCATTGAGGTTGATATGCAGTAAAACAAAATAAACCAAACCAATCTAAACCAAAGAATACATATTCTATTCATACGAATCTATCCTAAAAATATTGTCGGCATTAAATAACCCATTGAGGTTGATATGCCGTAAAACAAAATAAACCAAACCAATCTAAACCAAAGAATACATATTCTATTCATACGAATCTATCCTAAAAATATTGTCGGCATTAAATAACCCATTGAGGTTGATATGCCGTAAAACAAAATAAACCAAACGAATCTAAACCAAAGAATACATATTCTATTCATATGAATCTATCCTAAAAATGTTGTCGGCATTAAATAACCCATTGAGGTTGATATGCAGTAAAACAAAATAAACCAAACCAATCTAAACCAAAGAATACATATTCTATTCATACGAATCTATCCTAAAAATATTGTCGGCATTAAATAACCCATTGAGGTTGATATGCCGTAAAACAAAATAAACCAAACGAATCTAAACCAAAGAATACATATTCTATTCATATGAATCTATCCTAAAAATGTTGTCGGCATTAAATAACCCATTGAGGTTGATATGCAGTAGAACAAAATAAACCAAACCAATCTAAACCAAAGAATACATATTCTATTCATACGAATCTATCCTAAAAATATTGTCGGCATTAAATAACCCATTGAGGTTGATATGCCGTAAAACAAAATAAACCAAACCAATCTAAACCAAAGAATACGTATTCTATCCATACGAATCTATCCTAAAAATGTTGTCGGCATTAAATAACCCATTGAGGTTGATATGCCGTAAAACAAAATAAACCAAACCAATCTAAACCAAAGAATACGTATTCTATCCATACGAATCTATCCTAAAAATGTTGTCGGCATTAAATAACCCATTGAGGTTGATATGCCGTAAAACAAAATAAACCAAACCAATCTAAACCAAAGAATACATATTCTATTCATACGAATCTATCCTAAAAATATTGTCGGCATTAAATAACCCATTGAGGTTGATATGCCGTAAAACAAAATAAACCAAACCAATCTAAACCAAAGAATACGTATTCTATCCATACGAATCTATCCTAAAAATGTTGTCGGCATTAAATAACCCATTGAGGTTGATATGCCGTAAAACAAAATAAACCAAACCAATCTAAACCAAAGAATACGTATTCTATCCATACGAATCTATCCTAAAAATGTTGTCGGCATTAAATAACCCATTGAGGTTGATATGCCGTAAAACAAAATAAACCAAACGAATCTAAACCAAAGAATACATATTCTATTCATACGAATCTATCCTAAAAATGTTGTCGACATTAAATAACCCATTGAGGTTGATATGCCGTAAAACAAAATAAACCAAACGAATCTAAACCAAAGAATACATATTCTATTCATACGAATCTATCCTAAAAATATTGTCGGCATTAAATAACCCATTGAGGTTGATATGCCGTAAAACAAAATAAACCAAATCAATCTAAATCAAAGAATACATATTCTGTTCATACGAATCTATCCTAAAAATGTTGTCGGCATTAAATAACCCATTGCGGTTGATATGCCGTAAAACAAAATAAACCAAATCAATCTAAACCAAAGAATACATATTCTATTCATACGAATCTATCCTAAAAATGTTGTCGGCATTAAATAACCCATTGAGGTTGATATGCCATAAAACAAAATAAACCAAACCAAACCAAACCAAAGAATACATATTCTATTCATACGAATCTATCCTAAAAATGTTGTCGGCATTAAATAACCCATTGAGGTTGATATGCCGTAAAACAAAATAAACCAAATCAATCTAAACCAAAGAATACATATTCTATTCATACGAATCTATCCTAAAAATGTTGTCGGCATTAAATAACCCATTGAGGTTGATATGCTGTAAAACAAAATAAACCAAATCAATCTAAACCAAAGAATACATATTCTATTCATACGAATCTATCCTAAAAATGTTGTCGGCATTAAATAACCCATTGAGGTTGATATGCCGTAAAACAAAATAAACCAAATCAATCTAAACCAAAGAATACATATTCTATTCATACGAATCTATCCTAAAAATGTTGTCGGCATTAAATAACCCATTGAGGTTGATATGCCATAAAACAAAATAAACCAAACCAAACCAAACCAAAGAATACATATTCTATTCATACAAATCTATCCTAAAAATGTTGTCGGCATTAAATAACCCATTGAGGTTGATATGCCGTAAAACAAAATAAACCAAATCAATCTAAACCAAAGAATACATATTCTATTCATACGAATCTATCCTAAAAATGTTGTCGGCATTAAATAACCCATTGAGGTTGATATGCTGTAAAACAAAATAAACCAAATCAATCTAAACCAAAGAATACATATTCTATTCATACGAATCTATCCTAAAAATGTTGTCGGCATTAAATAACCCATTGAGGTTGATATGCCGTAAAACAAAATAAACCAAACGAATCTAAACCAAAGAATACATATTCTATTCATACGAATCTATCCTAAAAATGTTGTCGACATTAAATAACCCATTGAGGTTGATATGCCGTAAAACAAAATAAACCAAACGAAACTAAACCAAAGAATACATATTCTATTCATACGAATCTATCCTAAAAATGTTGTCGGCATTAAATAACCCATTGAGGTTGATATGCCGTAAAACAAAATAAACCAAATCAATCTAAACCAAAGAATACATATTCTATTCATACGAATCTATCCTAAAAATGTTGTCGGCATTAAATAACCCATTGAGGTTGATATGCCGTAAAACAAAATAAACCAAATCAATCTAAACCAAAGAATACATATTCTATTCATACGAATCTATCCTAAAAATGTTGTCGGCATTAAATAACCCATTGAGGTTGATATGCCATAAAACAAAATAAACCAAACCAAACCAAACCAAAGAATACATATTCTATTCATACGAATCTATCCTAAAAATGTTGTCGGCATTAAATAACCCATTGAGGTTGATATGCCGTAAAACAAAATAAACCAAATCAATCTAAACCAAAGAATACATATTCTATTCATACGAATCTATCCTAAAAATGTTGTCGGCATTAAATAACCCATTGAGGTTGATATGCCATAAAACAAAATAAACCAAACCAAACCAAACCAAAGAATACATATTCTATTCATACGAATCTATCCTAAAAATGTTGTCGGCATTAAATAACCCATTGAGGTTGATATGCCGTAAAACAAAATAAACCAAATCAATCTAAACCAAAGAATACATATTCTATTCATACGAATCTATCCTAAAAATGTTGTCGGCATTAAATAACCCATTGAGGTTGATATGCCATAAAACAAAATAAACCAAACCAAACCAAACCAAAGAATACATATTCTATTCATACGAATCTATCCTAAAAATGTTGTCGGCATTAAATAACCCATTGAGGTTGATATGCCGTAAAACAAAATAAACCAAATCAATCTAAACCAAAGAATACATATTCTATTCATACGAATCTATCCTAAAAATGTTGTCGGCATTAAATAACCCATTGAGGTTGATATGCCATAAAACAAAATAAACCAAACCAAACCAAACCAAAGAATACATATTCTATTCATACGAATCTATCCTAAAAATGTTGTCGGCATTAAATAACCCATTGAGGTTGATATGCCGTAAAACAAAATAAACCAAATCAATCTAAACCAAAGAATACATATTCTATTCATACGAATCTATCCTAAAAATGTTGTCGGCATTAAATAACCCATTGAGGTTGATAAGCCATAAAACAAAATAAACCAAACCAAACCAAACCAAAGAATACATATTCTATTCATACGAATCTATCCTAAAAATGTTGTCGGCATTAAATAACCCATTGAGGTTGATATGCCGTAAAACAAAATAAACCAAACCAAACCAAACCAAAGAATACATATTCTATTCATACGAATCTATCCTAAAAATGTTGTCGGCATTAAATAACCCATTGAGGTTGATATGCCGTAAAACAAAATAAACCAAATCAATCTAAACCAAAGAATACATATTCTATTCATACGAATCTATCCTAAAAATGTTGTCGGCATTAAATAACCCATTGAGGTTGATATGCCATAAAACAAAATAAACCAAACCAAACCAAACCAAAGAATACATATTCTATTCATACGAATCTATCCTAAAAATGTTGTCGGCATTAAATAACCCATTGAGGTTGATATGCCGTAAAACAAAATAAACCAAATCAATCTAAACCAAAGAATACATATTCTATTCATACGAATCTATCCTAAAAATGTTGTCGGCATTAAATAACCCATTGAGGTTGATATGCCATAAAACAAAATAAACCAAACCAAACCAAACCAAAGAATACATATTCTATTCATACGAATCTATCCTAAAAATGTTGTCGGCATTAAATAACCCATTGAGGTTGATATGCCGTAAAACAAAATAAACCAAATCAATCTAAACCAAAGAATACATATTCTATTCATACGAATCTATCCTAAAAATGTTGTCGGCATTAAATAACCCATTGAGGTTGATATGCCATAAAACAAAATAAACCAAACCAAACCAAACCAAAGAATACCTATTCTATTCATACGAATCTATCCTAAAAATGTTGTCGGCATTAAATAACCCATTGAGGTTGATATGCCGTAAAACAAAATAAACCAAATCAATCTAAACCAAAGAATACATATTCTATTCATACGAATCTATCCTAAAAATGTTGTCGGCATTAAATAACCCATTGAGGTTGATATGCCATAAAACAAAATAAACCAAACCAAACCAAACCAAAGAATACATATTCTATTCATACGAATCTATCCTAAAAATGTTGTCGGCATTAAATAACCCATTGAGGTTGATATGCCGTAAAACAAAATAAACCAAATCAATCTAAACCAAAGAATACATATTCTATTCATACGAATCTATCCTAAAAATGTTGTCGGCATTAAATAACCCATTGAGGTTGATATGCCATAAAACAAAATAAACCAAACCAAACCAAACCAAAGAATACATATTCTATTCATACGAATCTATCCTAAAAATGTTGTCGGCATTAAATAACCCATTGAGGTTGATATGCCGTAAAACAAAATAAACCAAATCAATCTAAACCAAAGAATACATATTCTATTCATACGAATCTATCCTAAAAATGTTGTCGGCATTAAATAACCCATTGAGGTTGATATGCCATAAAACAAAATAAACCAAACCAAACCAAACCAAAGAATACATATTCTATTCATACGAATCTATCCTAAAAATGTTGTCGGCATTAAATAACCCATTGAGGTTGATATGCCGTAAAACAAAATAAACCAAATCAATCTAAACCAAAGAATACATATTCTATTCATACGAATCTATCCTAAAAATGTTGTCGGCATTAAATAACCCATTGAGGTTGATATGCCATAAAACAAAATAAACCAAACCAAACCAAACCAAAGAATACATATTCTATTCATACGAATCTATCCTAAAAATGTTGTCGGCATTAAATAACCCATTGAGGTTGATATGCCGTAAAACAAAATAAACCAAATCAATCTAAACCAAAGAATACATATTCTATTCATACGAATCTATCCTAAAAATGTTGTCGGCATTAAATAACCCATTGAGGTTGATAAGCCATAAAACAAAATAAACCAAACCAAACCAAACCAAAGAATACATATTCTATTCATACGAATCTATCCTAAAAATGTTGTCGGCATTAAATAACCCATTGAGGTTGATATGCCGTAAAACAAAATAAACCAAACCAAACCAAACCAAAGAATACATATTCTATTCATACGAATCTATCCTAAAAATGTTGTCGGCATTAAATAACCCATTGAGGTTGATATGCCGTAAAACAAAATAAACCAAATCAATCTAAACCAAAGAATACATATTCTATTCATACGAATCTATCCTAAAAATGTTGTCGGCATTAAATAACCCATTGAGGTTGATATGCCATAAAACAAAATAAACCAAACCAAACCAAACCAAAGAATACATATTCTATTCATACGAATCTATCCTAAAAATGTTGTCGGCATTAAATAACCCATTGAGGTTGATATGCCGTAAAACAAAATAAACCAAATCAATCTAAACCAAAGAATACATATTCTATTCATACGAATCTATCCTAAAAATGTTGTCGGCATTAAATAACCCATTGAGGTTGATATGCCATAAAACAAAATAAACCAAACCAAACCAAACCAAAGAATACATATTCTATTCATACGAATCTATCCTAAAAATGTTGTCGGCATTAAATAACCCATTGAGGTTGATATGCCATAAAACAAAATAAACCAAACCAAACCAAACCAAAGAATACATATTCTATTCATACGAATCTATCCTAAAAATGTTGTCGGCATTAAATAACCCATTGAGGTTGATATGCCGTAAAACAAAATAAACCAAATCAATCTAAACCAAAGAATACATATTCTATTCATACGAATCTATCCTAAAAATGTTGTCGGCATTAAATAACCCATTGAGGTTGATATGCCATAAAACAAAATAAACCAAACCAAACCAAACCAAAGAATACATATTCTATTCATACGAATCTATCCTAAAAATGTTGTCGGCATTAAATAACCCATTGAGGTTGATATGCCGTAAAACAAAATAAACCAAATCAATCTAAACCAAAGAATACATATTCTATTCATACGAATCTATCCTAAAAATGTTGTCGGCATTAAATAACCCATTGAGGTTGATATGCCATAAAACAAAATAAACCAAACCAAACCAAACCAAAGAATACATATTCTATTCATACGAATCTATCCTAAAAATGTTGTCGGCATTAAATAACCCATTGAGGTTGATATGCCATAAAACAAAATAAACCAAACCAAAGAATACATATTCTATTCATACGAATCTATCCTAAAAATGTTGTCGGCATTAAATAACCCATTGAGGTTGATATGCCATAAAACAAAATAAACCAAACCAAACCAAACCAAAGAATACATATTCTATTCATACGAATCTATCCTAAAAATGTTGTCGGCATTAAATAACCCATTGAGGTTGATATGCCGTAAAACAAAATAAACCAAATCAATCTAAACCAAAGAATACATATTCTATTCATACGAATCTATCCTAAAAATGTTGTCGGCATTAAATAACCCATTGAGGTTGATATGCCATAAAACAAAATAAACCAAACCAAACCAAACCAAAGAATACATATTCTATTCATACGAATCTATCCTAAAAATGTTGTCGGCATTAAATAACCCATTGAGGTTGATATGCCGTAAAACAAAATAAACCAAATCAATCTAAACCAAAGAATACATATTCTATTCATACGAATCTATCCTAAAAATGTTGTCGGCATTAAATAACCCATTGAGGTTGATATGCCATAAAACAAAATAAACCAAACCAAACCAAACCAAAGAATACATATTCTATTCATACGAATCTATCCTAAAAATGTTGTCGGCATTAAATAACCCATTGAGGTTGATATGCCATAAAACAAAATAAACCAAACCAAACCAAACCAAAGAATACATATTCTATTCATACGAATCTATCCTAAAAATGTTGTCGGCATTAAATAACCCATTGAGGTTGATATGCCGTAAAACAAAATAAACCAAATCAATCTAAACCAAAGAATACATATTCTATTCATACGAATCTATCCTAAAAATGTTGTCGGCATTAAATAACCCATTGAGGTTGATATGCCATAAATCAAAATAAACCAAACCAAACCAAACCAAAGAATACATATTCTATTCATACGAATCTATCCTAAAAATGTTGTCGGCATTAAATAACCCATTGAGGTTGATATGCCATAAAACAAAATAAACCAAACCAAACCAAACCAAAGAATACATATTCTATTCATACGAATCTATCCTAAAAATGTTGTCGGCATTAAATAACCCATTGAGGTTGATATGCCATAAAACAAAATAAACCAAACCAAACCAAACCAAAGAATACATATTCTATTCATACGAATCTATCCTAAAAATGTTGTCGGCATTAAATAACCCATTGAGGTTGATATGCCGTAAAACAAAATAAACCAAATCAATCTAAACCAAAGAATACATATTCTATTCATACGAATCTATCCTAAAAATGTTGTCGGCATTAAATAACCCATTGAGGTTGATATGCCATAAAACAAAATAAACCAAACCAAACCAAACCAAAGAATACATATTCTATTCATACGAATCTATCCTAAAAATGTTGTCGGCATTAAATAACCCATTGAGGTTGATATGCCGTAAAACAAAATGAACCAAACCAATCTAAACCAAAGAATACATATTCTATTCATACGAATCTATCCTAAAAATGTTGTCGGCATTAAATAACCCATTGAGGTTGATATGCCGTAAAACAAAATAAACCAAATCAATCTAAACCAAAGAATACATATTCTATTCATACGAATCTATCCTAAAAATGTTGTCGGCATTAAATAACCCATTGAGGTTGATATGCCATAAAACAAAATAAACCAAACCAAACCAAACCAAAGAATACATATTCTATTCATACGAATCTATCCTAAAAATGTTGTCGGCATTAAATAACCCATTGAGGTTGATATGCCATAAAACAAAATAAACCAAACCAAACCAAACCAAAGAATACATATTCTATTCATACGAATCTATCCTAAAAATGTTGTCGGCATTAAATAACCCATTGAGGTTGATATGCCATAAAACAAAATAAACCAAACCAAACCAAACCAAAGAATACATATTCTATTCATACGAATCTATCCTAAAAATGTTGTCGGCATTAAATAACCCATTGAGGTTGATATGCCGTAAAACAAAATAAACCAAATCAATCTAAACCAAAGAATACATATTCTATTCATACGAATCTATCCTAAAAATGTTGTCGGCATTAAATAACCCATTGAGGTTGATATGCCATAAAACAAAATAAACCAAACCAAACCAAACCAAAGAATACATATTCTATTCATACGAATCTATCCTAAAAATGTTGTCGGCATTAAATAACCCATTGAGGTTGATATGCCGTAAAACAAAATGAACCAAACCAATCTAAACCAAAGAATACATATTCTATTCATACGAATCTATCCTCAAAATGTTGTCGGCATTAAATAACCCATTGAGGTTGATATGCCGTAAAACAAAATGAACCAAACCAATCTAAACCAAAGAATACATATTCTATTCATACGAATCTATCCTAAAAATGTTGTCGGCATTAAATAACCCATTGAGGTTGATATGCCGTAAAACAAAATGAACCAAACCAATCTAAACCAAAGAATACATATTCTATTCATACGAATCTATCCTAAAAATGTTGTCGGCATTAAATAACCCATTGAGGTTGATATGCCGTAAAACAAAATAAACCAAATCAATCTAAACCAAAGAATACATATTCTATTCATACGAATCTATCCTAAAAATGTTGTCGGCATTAAATAACCCATTGAGGTTGATATGCCGTAAAACAAAATAAACCAAACCAATCTAAACCAAAGAATACATATTCTATTCATACGAATCTATCCTAAAAATGTTGTCGGCATTAAATAACCCATTGAGGTTGATATGCCGTAAAACAAAATGAACCAAACCAATCTAAACCAAAGAATACATATTCTATTCATACGAATCTATCCTAAAAATGTTGTCGGCATTAAATAACCCATTGAGGTTGATATGCCATAAAACAAAATAAACCAAACCAAACCAAACCAAAGAATACATATTCTATTCATACGAATCTATCCTAAAAATGTTGTCGGCATTAAATAACCCATTGAGGTTGATATGCCATAAAACAAAATAAACCAAACCAAACCAAACCAAAGAATACATATTCTATTCATACGAATCTATCCTAAAAATGTTGTCGGCATTAAATAACCCATTGAGGTTGATATGCCGTAAAACAAAATAAACCAAATCAATCTAAACCAAAGAATACATATTCTATTCATACGAATCTATCCTAAAAATGTTGTCGGCATTAAATAACCCATTGAGGTTGATATGCCATAAAACAAAATAAACCAAACCAAACCAAACCAAAGAATACATATTCTATTCATACGAATCTATCCTAAAAATGTTGTCGGCATTAAATAACCCATTGAGGTTGATATGCCGTAAAACAAAATAAACCAAACCAATCTAAACCAAAGAATACATATTCTATTCATACGAATCTATCCTAAAAATGTTGTCGGCATTAAATAACCCATTGATGTTGATATGCCGTAAAACAAAATAAACCAAACCAATCTAAACCAAAGAATACATATTCTATTCATACGAATCTATCCTAAAAATGTTGTCGGCATTAAATAACCCATTCAGGTTGATATGCCGTAAAACAAAATAAACCAAACGAATCTAAACCAAAGAATACATATTCTATTCATACGAATCTATCCTCAAAATGTTGTCGGCATTAAATGACCCATTGAGGTTGATATGCCGTAAAACAAAATAAACCAAACCAATCTAAACCAAAGAATACATATTCTATTCATACGAATCTATCCTCAAAATGTTGTCGGCATTAAATAACCCATTGATGTTGATATGCCGTAAAACAAAATAAACCAAACCAATCTAAACCAAAGAATACATATTCTATTCATACGAATCTATCCTCAAAATGTTGTCGGCATTAAATGACCCATTGATGTTGATATGCCGTAAAACAAAATAAACCAAACCAATCTAAACCAAAGAATACATATTCTATTCATACGAATCTATCCTCAAAATGTTGTCGGCATTAAATAACCCATTTATGTTGATATGCCGTAAAACAAAATAAACCAAACCAATCTAAACCAAAGAATACATATTCTATTCATACGAATCTATCCTCAAAATGTTGTCGGCATTAAATGACCCATTGAGGTTGATATGCCGTAAAACAAAATAAACCAAACCAATCTAAACCAAAGAATACATATTCTATTCATACGAATCTATCCTCAAAATGTTGTCGGCATTAAATAACCCATTGATGTTGATATGCCGTAAAACAAAATAAACCAAACCAATCAAAACCAAAGAATACATATTCTATTCATACGAATCTATCCTCAAAATGTTGTCGGCATTAAATGACCCATTGAGGTTGATATGCCGTAAAACAAAATAAACCAAACCAATCTAAACCAAAGAATACATATTCTATTCATACGAATCTATCCTCAAAATGTTGTCGGCATTAAATAACCCATTGATGTTGATATGCCGTAAAACAAAATAAACCAAACCAATCTAAACCAAAGAATACATATTCTATTCATACGAATCTATCCTCAAAATGTTGTCGGCATTAAATGACCCATTGAGGTTGATATGCCGTAAAACAAAATAAACCAAACCAATCTAAACCAAAGAATACATATTCTATTCATACGAATCTATCCTCAAAATGTTGTCGGCATTAAATAACCCATTGATGTTGATATGCCGTAAAACAAAATAAACCAAACCAATCTAAACCAAAGAATACATATTCTATTCATACGAATCTATCCTCAAAATGTTGTCGGCATTAAATAACCCATTGATGTTGATATGCCGTAAAACAAAATAAACCAAACCAATCTAAACCAAAGAATACATATTCTATTCATACGAATCTATCCTCAAAATGTTGTCGGCATTAAATGACCCATTGAGGTTGATATGCCGTAAAACAAAATAAACCAAACCAATCTAAACCAAAGAATACATATTCTATTCATACGAATCTATCCTCAAAATGTTGTCGGCATTAAATAACCCATTGATGTTGATATGCCGTAAAACAAAATAAAACAAACCAATCTAAACCAAAGAATACATATTCTATTCATACGAATCTATCCTAAAAATGTTGTCGGCATTAAATGACCCATTGATGTTGATATGCCGTAAAACAAAATAAACCAAACCAATCTAAACCAAAGAATACATATTCTATTCATACGAATCTATCCTCAAAATGTTGTCGGCATTAAATAACCCATTGATGTTGATATGCCGTAAAACAAAATAAAACAAACCAATCTAAACCAAAGAATACATATTCTATTCATACGAATCTATCCTCAAAATGTTGTCGGCATTAAATAACCCATTGAGGTTGATATGCCGTAAAACAAAATAAACCAAACCAATCTAAACCAAAGAATACATATTCTATTCATACGAATCTACCCTAAAAATGTTGTCGGCATTAAATGACCCATTGAGGTGTTGATATGCCGTAAACCAAACCAAACCAAACATCATTACAAAACAAAAAACATGTAAATTGTGTTTATAAAAATTAATTTGTTGTTCCATATCTGTCCTTTTTGTCGCCATTAAATATCGTTACCATTTGGCCATTTTTTTATAATTTATGTTTGTGGATGTTGCATGTTTTATTCACGACGCAACTCTATTCATGGCGCCTTCCTACATCCACAACAAGTTTTGCTCCGAACCCAAATCTCTTCAGTTGGCGAAATGTAGTTGAAATTGCTATAGATATCAAATATGCCGTTGTAATGTTGTCGGGAGAATAAATGCCCACGAAGCTAGATTCGGTTAATAATTGCTTTCCAGGAGAAGAAATTGAAATAAATCTACGGTTTAGTAACACTTTTCGGCGGAGTCGATCCTTCAAATCTACAAATCAACCATTCGCCCTTGCATGGATTATTGCTGCCATATATGATCCTGTTGGGATTGCTATGAATTGAGTGTGTAATCAGAAGGTTTTTTTTTTAAGATGATGAGTTTGAAAGCATGTTCTTCTTATTAATCACAACAATAAAAAGCATAGACATACAACTTGAATAAATCTCGAGGCAAAATTGAACAAGAAACAACGGTAGTCGTGAATTCAATTAGAAAATAGCGAACATTTATATACAATTAATACAATTGGAAAAAGCTTGTGTTTTGGTTATATGAAAGTTGACGAAGTGTGAATTAAGTATGTTAATGATTTTACAGTTCAGGAATGTTCACTTGTTGAAGAAATGTTCAGATAGAATAAGAAAGGAAAATTTATCAAAAAGGTAATTTAGGTAGTAAATATGCGAGATTAAAGTAGGATTTGTTTTCTTATTCTTCCAGAGTTGTTTACCTTGGACTGTCTTTTGTTTGTCTTTTGTTGAAATTACAATTTCTATTTAGTAGTGTAAATGAACTCTTTTTAAGAAAGTTGTAATGATTAGAGAGAGAGTGATGTTGGTGGTTGAGTCAGCAGTTGACGCGCGAAGAGTTTCTTAAGTCAAAATAGTGACACGCGTGAATCGGTGTGGCATCTTTCTGAAGCTAAGCGACTGACTGGTGAATTAGACTGAAATTTGTCCTTTTATTTGTTTTGGGAAGTCAAAGTAGGCTCCAAAGGGAAGTCAAAGTAGGCGAGCTTGGCGAGAAAATAAATTTTCGACAATCGATACACATTTTGGTGTCGTCTCGACCAATAAATAGTCGTGTTTCGCAATGTGAGGTGTTGATTGTTTAAAACCAATTCTAATAAAAGAGTGTTTGTTTGTCTCAAGGTTCTTGATAAGATCCAGAGACGGATATGCAATGTAATTGGCCCTAATCTCGCATCTCGTCTGCAGTCGCTCTCTCATAGACGTGCCGTCGCCTCCCTCTGCCTTTTTACAAATACTTTCATGGTAACTACTCCGACGAGCTGCTTTCGCTGGTTCCCAGACTTCATGAATTTAAGCGTTCAACTAGGCTGGCATCTCACTCACACCCTTTCACTGTCGAAACTGTTACATGAAACCGTCTCTACTACTCCAATAGCTTCATGTCTCACACCTCCCGCCTGTGGAAGTCCCTCCCCTTTTCCTGTTTCCCTGATAGCTATAATCTCCAACTATTCAAATGTAATGTCAATCGAACTCTCCAGATGCCTTGATCTATCCCCTAACCTTCTCTTCATCCTTTCCTCTATCACTCCTCGTTGATCTCGCTCCAAATCTTCTGTAACCCCTTACGCGCTAGTGGCTTCCCGCCTTGCTTGGGGTGATATAAAAAGAATGTACTGAAGGCGAAAATCGAACTTTCAGGGGAAGTAATCGAGTAAAGCTTTTTTCAGAGTTATTTCCCTTATTCACACGTTATTTGTTTATTCTTTTCTTTTGGTGGATAAATATATTGTTAGGACCTGAGTACCCTATAAGCTAGTAAAAGCTGAAATCTAGGGCCCACAAGATTGGTTATAATGCTGGCTATATTAAAAAAAACTGTTTTTTGACTACGGTTGTGTTGAAATATGTGCAAATTTGGTTTTCAATAAATATTAAAATAGTGTTATTTCTTAAAAAGAGTATTATTAATGACAAATAAGAGTTTGTTATTCTAGTTTATTTAAATAATTAGCATTAAGTTTACTTCAAGCTATATAAATGTCGCTAAAATATATTACAAGTAAAAGATGCTCAAGACGGGCGCAGGCGAGTTAGTGTGTGACTCCTCAAAATCTCATGAGTAGTGTTACGAGATGCTGGTATCTTTAGGTAAATATTAGTCGCCATTATGTTGCGGTAATATACACTTTGGATAGTAAATATTTACGGTCTTCTCGAAAATTTAACCCACTAATAATATTGGCGGACTCAATGTGAGTCCAAGTAAAAAAATGAGCGATACAACCATAAAAACAATTAATTTTATGTATTGAAAAAAAGGAATTACAATTACAATAAAAGAAGTGTGATAAAATATAAAATATAAAAATAAATAAAATATAAAATAAATAAAATATAAAAATAGATAAAATATAAAAATAAATAAAATATAAAAATTAATAAAATAAAATAAAATATAAAAATAAATAAAGTATATAAAATAAAATAAAATATAAAAATAAATAAAATAAAATATTAAAATAAGATAAAATACAAAAATAAATAAAATATAAAAATAAATAAAATATAAAAATAGATTAAATATAAAAATATAAAAATTAATAAAATAAAATAAAATATAAAAATAAATAAAGTATATAAAATAAAATAAAATATAAAAATAAATAAAATAAAATATAAAAATAAGATAAAATACAAAAATAAATAAAATATAAAATAAATAAAATATAAAAATAGATAAAATATAAAAATAAATAAAATATAAAAATTAATAAAATAAAATAAAATATAAAAATAAATAAAGTATATAAAATAAAATAAGATATAAAAATAAATAAAATAAAATATAAAAATAAGATAAAATACAAAAATAAATAAAATATAAAAATAAATAAAATATAAAAATAGATTAAATATAAATTATATAAAATATAAAATAAAATATAGCCTGGGGGACCAAAATGGCCATAAACCGGACATGCTTATCGTCGATTTAATATATGCTGTAATGTAAGCAAAGAGTCTGTTGAGGTTTGGTGGAGGACACCTAACCGATTGGTCTCCCAACAACTACGGGGATATTAGGGAGAGAGCGGAAAGAGACGGCGGTTAACAAAAAGAACATTGCCACGGAAACTACAACAACTTCAGGGCAAAAATTCCCACTGGGCCGACTTCACAAGACACAGTGACTTGTCGACTGCCGGTTTTTCCCTAACTTTTATTGGCATGAGGAATCTGACAAAGATACGGATCTTAATCAGTTGCACAGTGCCCAGCTGCTAACGAGAAAAACCCGGATGTAGCAGGTGTTGAAAATATGGCTTTGCCGTATTCTTTTAAATGTGGCAACATTATAAAATTTAATCGTCTCGCTGGCTTTACCTAAACATAATCTATAAGTGCCATATGAATAAATTATCAGAAAATGGTTCCCAAAAAAGCAAATTTCGAAATATTAAAGAATTTCATAAAATTCAAGGGAGATAATCGAATTAAACATGTCTATAGTTATTTCCCTTACAATCGACATTTTTTCCGTTTTAAAGTAAGGTTCACATGTACAAGGCCCAGAGTACACTCGAGGTAAAAGTTTACGTTAAGGGGTGGTTTATATGGACAGGATGGGAAGATAACTCTAGATTTGAACAAGTTAAGATTGTAGTCATCGGTGAAACATCCTCTTGGCTGTTTTTTTCCATAGTGTAGTTGTTCGCGGGAAGAAGCTGTTCGAGTGGAATTTAATTCTCATCACTGGAATATAGAAGGGATGTGGGTGGTTTGATACTGTGTAAGGAGCACGGTTGGTCCCGGCCGTGAAGGTCAGACCTGGCGGAAACAAGGAATGTAGTTCGTCCGAGAACTTTCCATGGAAGTAGCGATAGAGCAGTGAGTGACTCGCCACATCCCGCCTGTGTGAGACAGAGAGAGAGAGGGGTTGGAGGGTGGAAAAGTATTCTTCTCCAACAAGGATTCGGAGACGCTTTTGAACTCACTCAAGAATGGAAAGTGAGGACTGGGCAACTCCCGCCAAAATATGCCAAGAGTACTCCATTTTCGGCATGATCTGGCTCTTGCAAAGGTAGAGGATAGCATGAGGCGTCAGGTACTTACTGGAGTGGTACAGGGAGCCGATCATTTTACAGGCATCTTTTGCGATGAATCGTATGTAAGAGTTCTACTTGAGGTCGGGATTGAGTTGGAAACCCAATGTTCTCTCAAAGTATGTAGCTTCCTCGAAGGGACATCCGTTCACCGTGACTGTCCGTTCGGGGTCTGATCGGCGGTGATGTAATGTAACCAGTTTGGTTTTCGGGGCATTGAATGTAATCAGCCAGTTTTCTTTTGTTTCGTTTTTATTTGTTTTAACTTCTTCTTCTTCTTCTTCTTCTTCTTCTTCTTCTTCTTCTTCTTCTTCTTCTTCTTCTTCTTCTTCTTCGTCGTCGTCGTCGTCGTTGTCGTCGTCTTCTTCGTCGTCGTCTTCTTCTTCTTCTTCTTCTTCTTCTTCTTCTTCTTCTTCTTCTTCTTCTTCTTCTTCTTCTTCTTCTTTATTATTATTATTTTGCCTATTCCTTTCTTCGCCGCTGTCTACCCAACATGCAAATTACAAATTGGAGATACCAAAATCAGCCAGTTTCCTTCATTTCACACTAATGCCCTTGAAAAGGGCATGATTTCATCTTCGCCCAACCATGGGTTAAATAGCAGAGCTGACTGGATTATCTCTTGCCTAGAATCGGCAACCAGTTTAGATGAAGCAAAAAAATGAATTCAAAATCAGAGGGATGGGCTCCGTCAGACTATCTTGCCCTAGGCACACCACTGCTGGAAATCACAAATTGGAGATACCAAAATCAACCAGTCACAACAAGTTAAATATCTGAGAAGCGTTTTCACGGGGGGGGGGATGCGACACTTAAATCCAAAGGCGCGTTGGGATATCAAAAGCTGCCTTCCAGAAGATAAGCAAAGTATTAAGAAACAGAAAAAATCATTAGAAACAAAGAAAAGGATACTGAACTGTTACCTGACATCTCTCGTGCTTCATGGCAGTGAATGCTGAACAATCTCCTCAAAGATGAAGAAGAATTTTGAAGCAATGGAAATGTGGTTCTATAGAAAGGTGCCGAGAATACCATGGACCGAACATGTGAGCAACGATGAATTCTTAGAGAAAATGGAAACGAAAATGAAACAGATTCTTCTCTCGCAATTTTTGCTCATGGAATTCTCCTCTGGCTTCTAATGACCGAAATAAAGTAATTAATATTAACAAAACAAAAGTCATTGAAACAAAGCAAGTTCAGTCGACCAATGATGACAATTCCAGAACAACGTAACTATAAACGATTTTTTCTATCCTCTGCCAGCCGCTATGATGGAGAAAGCATTACCTCGAACCGTCGCCAGTGAGACACGCTGCAAGAGCCACTCCGTTTCGCGAGGCTCGTTCCTTAATCGAGACGCAATCGCGCCAATCCTCCGAAGGAACACCATCGAACGAGGGCCAATAACCCCTGAAGTTTCCACTCATTAAACCCTTGCATCTTAGTGACTTATTGTCATGATTATAAAAAAGTGGAGGGGGGGGCGTTTCGGCGTACCGGGTTCAATTCCCGCTCGATTCAGTTTCTTTCATTTCGCACTAATGTCTTTGAAAAAGGCATGATTTCATCTTCTTCCAACTATGGGTTAAATAGCTGACTATATTCTCTCTTGCCTAGAATCGGCAACCAGTTTAGTTGAAGCAAAAATGAATTCAAAACCAGAGGAATGGGCTCCGTCAGACTATCTTGCCCTAGACACACCACTGCTACTGTAACTGCAGTAAAAGTGGTGCGACTGCGTTCCTAATGAGTTAAGACACACACACACACACACACACACACACACACACACACACACACACACACACACACACACATACAGGCACGCTCGCACATATACATGTTTGAGTAGATGCCGAGTGTGAATTACGTCTACCGGCCTGACTATTCGAAAGACTTTATTAAGAGAATATACTCTACAACAGGGTATGAACCTGCATCTCCCGCTCTAGGAGAAAGCACCATCTGAGAAACCACGCGTGCGTTAAGCGACTCGGCCTACAAGACGTCGAATCAAACGTTAGTTTCTCCTACAAAGGGAGATCATAGTTCTTTATTAAGTCTTTCGAATACGCTGGCCAACAGACGTAATTCCCAGTGTTTAAAATAACACAACGTTTACTTAAACATGGGTATCCACTAAACTAGGTATTTACTCTGTCTCCCCACTAAGACGAGTTGTGACACAAGGTCTTTTTTTTTAAGGTGGGGACCCGAGCGCATACACCCGGACCAAGAATAAAAATTGCCCGCAGCCCACTCTCTGGTGCAATGAGAGCGCGCGGCCCCGGGCAGCTGTTCCCCAGGGCTGGGCACCTCTCAGTATAGTTTTTCTCAGTTGCGACTCTGTCTTTTGACGGAGTCGCCTCTGAGTGCCCTCTGCCCAAGAGAGGCGCAACTGAGAGTAGGTATCACAGATGAAAATTTCAAACAGGTACTAGGTGTTATCTGATTGCATCTTCTTAATCTACATGATTAAAGAAACTTAGCGGTTTTTATTTCATCAAAATATCTCAAACCGTTTAATTTTGGCAGATTTATTTTTTATTTTTACACGTGCTCGACTTAGGACAAAATACCATATTTGGACTCCTATATTTTAAAAAGCAATTAAGAACAACAGTTAAAATTATACTAGCTTGTTAGGTACATAACAAAGAAATTAATAGTAAAATTACAGATAGTATCACTGCATATTTCTTAAATAAATTCAGTCTGAATATGCAAATTTTATAAATCAAAACTTCTGTAACGACGTGCAAACAACTCATAACCTGAGGTTTGACATTTCATAAAACTGGAAATAAGACCCACATTCATCCCAAATTTCAAATATCACATTATGACTATACCAGTAACATGCCTAACTTTTTGATGAGTGATAGAATGGATATATTCTGAATTATTCCACTTCAGAATTGAAAAGAATTGCTTTTTAACCTTTTGTCACAAGGTATTTGAAAGGCCGATTTTAGACTTGCTTGAATTGTGTCATAAAATGAATACTTCTTACACTAGAAACACCATATTTCATATCTAGCCATTTCTGGGGGTGCTCTTTCCATTTATCATGGTCAAAATCAACAGATTAGAATGTATATAGAGCAGATGCTGAACAAGTACAGTCCTGACTCAACATGTACAATTTCTGGACTGTAGAGAGAGAGAAGCTTAACACACGCCAAGCAATACCCACTAATGATTACTAATAATCCGTATGGAATAAATATTACTAAGAAATAATAATAAATTAGGAAAATGAATATTAAGTCATAAATTTGTATCTAGATAGCAATAAATCGTAACTAAAATCCATTCATTAGATAATTTAAAAAGTAAGAAAATTGTTTGAAGGGGTAACTTTAAACAAAATGTTACTTGGTAACTGAAATGCTGATAATTATTGTGAGAATACTGCAAAAACATAAAATATATTCTAGAATTTTTTGTAGAATTTTTTTTATCTCATCCTTTGAATATGAACATTTTTCGATCAATAAGTCCTAGGTTTTTTTTCTTTCGTGATTTTAATCTGAGCGTAAAGTAATCAAATCAATTTTTGTTTCATATTTTTTATGACGAAAACGGTTTTTAAATCCCATTTACATTTTACATATCATAGAAAATTAATATTTAAAACAAATTCTTAGCAATTTCCTTGAAAATTTCGTCCATAGAAAACATATTGGTTTTTTTTTTTGTCCGTGTTGACGCTGTGTATTGAGTCTCGCGTGGAGTTGAAATGATGTCCGAGCGAGTCGCACATGGTTACACATAATCGCACACGCGCAAAATGGAGCTATCATTTCATATTTGATTTACATTTAGTTTCATAGATTATTAAATGAGCGTTTTAATGATATATTTTATGTGTGTTTGTTTTTACAAGAAGCATTTGAAATTTACGATCAAACTTTTTATTTGAATTGTTTACAAACTTCTTATTAAAATTAAAAGATATAAAATATATGAAAATGAAAGGTAGAATGATAACTTTCAAACTAACATATTACCAAAATTGTAATAAACACTGCGGATTGCGCATATTACAAAATTTGAGGAAGTCTAAACTGCCGTCAGTGAAAAAAGTGGCCAAAAGTTTGCGAAATCACCAAAATGTCTATTTTCAAACTGTAATGTTCATCTGTTGCGGACCCGATAGAGTTGCAGCGCTGGCCTACGAAAATAAGGCCTTGTGCCAGACACTACACACGACTACCGAATCCACAAACAAAGTAAAAAAAAGAAAATATATATAAGACGTGTTCTTTTTACTGTACAAACGTACAGTAAAAATAAGTAGACAGGCAAGACAACAAAAGGTAAAGAACAAACATAAAATTTTATTAGTTATTAACAAGTAAATTGTCTACAGTGGATACCCTCAGTAAAGTTACTGGAAATTTGAAAGCAATGGAAAGGCCGTGTCAAGTAGTCACAAAAGATAGGTAAGGTTCCGCGCCAAAATTTAAATTCAAGATGGCTAAAGCGGGAAAAGTTCCTCAGGAAGAAAGTTCAGAAAGTCAGTTTATAATGAATAATAAACATACACGGCAAAGAAAAATACTCACTGCGAGATTTTGTAATTGTGAGTGTAATGTAATTTTTTAAGGTAACTGGTTCTGAAAGCATATGAAAATCCCTATTCTTCATGTCGAAGGTTTCGAAAGTTCCCTCTCATGGAAGTAGGCGGCTCGAAAAAGATGTTTGCTTAGGGACGAAAAATTCGTCATCGTAAAAGGTAATGTGACGACAGTGTCGTATGTGTTAAGGTACAGCGACGAGCCATGAGGGACAAAGCCATGTTTTCCAGTAAAATATCCCTGTCGGTATATATGGTTGACCGGCGAGAGATAAGTGAGATAAGTGAGCCTGCTGGCCGGTTCAAACGAACCGGGGCGACTGATTTTGAACAGCCAATTTGTCCATGTCAGAGCTAAAAGCGCGCGAAAAATGAACAGCAAGTAGCAGCGAGCAGCTTCCTTCTCACTTTCGGCCAAGAACAACGGTTTACTACTATTACTAGCCGAAAGTGAAAGGAAGGGGTGAAAACTCGCGCGTGCGTCAAATTGAAGGTGGAATAGGGTACTATCTCACACATCGCACACTGTAGTACATATAAAATTAAATAAGATAGAAACAAAGTTCATGAAATAAGCTTTTATTTGGTATGCATTATGTTTTTATGGAGATATTGAATGAAATAACACGGCGAGTTGAATATATGCATTTTTTAGTGTTTAGTTAAGAATTTCATCGGCTGTAAACTAAGTGTCGGGATACCAACTGAGAGATGATAAATAGGGTGGTACAAACTACTCGAAAGTAAAGAATGTCGGGAAGGGAAGTCATCCCAGATAAAAGGATAGTAGAGTTACTTCCCTTGGACAACTTAAAATCACAAAAAAAAATGGCGGATTTCCACATGTTCAAAAGTAAAAAAGAAAAACATGGCACTTTTTTTTTCTTTTTTTAATTGGCATCAAGCAACGCAGTACAGCCACAATCACGCAAGGGTCTACAGGGTGTGGAAGAATTAGAAACAGGAACATAAGTAATAAGTAAAAAGAGAAAAGAGCAATCGGGAGGACAGTTGATAGCGATTGACATTGCATTTAAATTTTTACATATTAAAGTTGGCTGGAAAGCAAGGAGCCGGAAGGGAGTTCCATAAGCAAGGCAGTAAAGCCACTAAGACACAAAGGCTTACTGGTGCAGAAGAATTAGAAATAGGAACATTAGTAATGAGTAAAAAGCGAAAAGAGCAATCGGGAGGACAGTTGATAGCGATTGACATTGCATTTAAATTTTTGCAGATGAAAGTTGGCTGGAAAGCATATATTCGTGATGAAGTTCCACGAGCGAGAAATGCAAAATAACAAACGGTTAGTATAGAATTTAGGGCTACGTCTAGCTAGCGCAACTGTAAATTCATGAGATCTTGATGCCCGTCTAGCATTGCACTTAAACTCATGCAGCCTAGGTACCATCGCAAAGAGCTATTCCAAACAATTACAATGAATGTATTTATAGAAAAGGCACAGAGAGGCAGCCTCATGGTGGTAGGCAAGTGCCTGAAGCTGAACTGCCAGATCAAGATCAATAATATTGCAGATTCTTCTTTGAATCTTATTAAGGAGCTCAAGGTAAACAATATATGCAGTGGCAATATTCTAAGCATGGACGAATGGTAGACATAGTTGTATTCATCCAAATTAGTCTTGGAGCGCACTGTATTTGGTCAGACGATTCACGTTCTTTTGTTTAATTTTACACTCTGTCAAATATACTTATATTATATAATATATATACTATATATATCATTTCACTGTTCAACGCACCAGATTCTGTAGCTGGTCAGACAATTTGTGCTTTTTTGGTTAACTTCACTTGCCAAGAGAGGAGGCAGGTGAGTAGGTAGGGTGGGTAGGTAAGTAGAAAATGGTGCTCATATCATTTGAAATAAATATCGAATAAATATCCCTGTTCCTGATCAGTGTGTGGTTGAGAATACAAAGTGTGTGTTCGCATTCAACTCACGTCTACAGCCCTTTCCTGCAGCCCTTTCTTGCACTCACACATGCGCACACACGCACACTGGCAAAATTCCAGAACATTGACAGAGCTAGCAGAGAAAAAATATTTCTTAAATTAATCAAAAATAAAATAAAATAAAACAAAGCTACATAATTACTAATGTAATGTGCCAATTTGAACAGGAATAAATAATATTAATAATAATAATAATAATAATAATAATAATAATAATAATAATAATAATAATAATAATAATAATAATAATAATAATAAAAATAATAATAATAAATAAAAATAATAATAAATAAAAATAATAATAAGTAATAATAATAATAAATAATGATAATAATAAATATTAATAATAATAAATAATAATAATAAATAATAATAATAATAAATAATAATAATAAAAATAATAATAATAAATAATAATAATAAGTAATAATAATAAGTAATAATAATAAATAATGATAATAATAATAATAAATAATAATAATAATAAATAATAACAATAAATAATGATAATAATAATGATAATAAATAATAATAAATAATAATAATAAATAATAATAATAATAAATAATAATAATAAATAATAATAATAATAAATAATAATAATAATAATAATAATAAATAATAATAAGTAATAATAATAATAAATAATGATAATAAATAATAATAAATAATAATAATAATAAATAATAATAAATAATAATAATAATAAATAATAATAAATAATAAGAATAATAATAATAATATTAATAATAAATAATAATAATAATAAATAAAAATAATGATAATAATAAGTAATAATAATAAATAATGATAATAAATAATAATAAATAACAATAATAAATAATAATAATAAATAGTATTAATAACAAATAATAATAATAATAAATAATAAACAATAATAATAAATAATAAAAATAAATGATAATAATAATAAATAATAAAAATAAATAATAATAATAATAAATAATAATAATAAATTATTATAATAATAATAAATAATAATAATTATTATTATTGGAAGATATGCAAAAGGCAAAAAATAGACACAGTTACCCAAAATAACGATGTAACTGTTATAAATAATCAAGAGTGGTCTCCCCTTGTTTCATTACTCTCCTCTTTGAGTGAGCTATTTCTGTTTACTGTGACTCTAAAAGGTCACTATATGTGAACCTTGTATTCTCACTTGCATACATTTGTCATTACAGTAACTCTCCTTTGGGACATACCAATTCAACCTGACAGGAAAATAAAAGCCAAACAGACCTGATATCGTCATAAAAGGTAAGAAATTCAGGAAGTGTCTGCTTATTGACATAACAGTACCCTCTGAGAGAAACACCTCCATGAAAATGATCGAGAAAGGACCTGGAGATCTAGGTGACAGGATGTGGGGAATGAACACTGACACTGTAACAATAGTAATTGGAGCACTGGGCCTAGAGGGAAAAGGAAAGAACAATTTTACTAATAGGGTCCCAGGTAGCATAAACATAATTTGCCCAGAAGATTACCCTACTAGGAACATCCCATATACTAAGAAAAAGACAATCAATTAAGTGACAATTCTCCTATAGGGCCTAAGGACCGTCGTTTGGACCCGGCTCTGCAGGATACAAAACAGGAAACAAAACATACACAAATAATAATAATAATAACAATAACAACAATAATAATAATAACAATAATAATAATAATAATAATGATCAATTACTGCATAAAGTTTCCTTAAAACTTTATCATTTTTTACGTAATCTACCTTGCTGGCTAACGGTAATCTTAGGGTTGGCAGATTTTAAATTTAAGGTAATCGTTTCGAATAATAATAATAACAATAATAATAATAATAACAACAGTGTCCCAGGTAACATCAACATACAGGTTGCCCAGAAGATCGCCCTACTAGGGACATCCCATATACAAAGAAAAGTGCTATCAATTAAATGACAGTTTTCCTATAGGGCCTAAGGACCGTAGTTTGGACCCGGCTCTACAGGATACAAAACAGGAAACATAGAATACACAAATAATAATAATAATAATAATAATAATAATAATAATAATAATAATAATAATAATAATAATCAATTACTGCATAAAGTTTCCTTAAAACTTTATTATTTTTTACGTAATCTACCTTGCTGGCTAACGGTAACCTTAGGGTTGGCAGATTTTAAATTTAAGTTTCGAATAATAATAATAATAATAATAATAATAATAATAATAATAATAATAACAACAACAGTGTCCCAGGTAACATCAACATACAGGTTGCCCAGAAGATCGCCCTACTAGGAACATCCCATGTACTAAGAAATGTGCTATCAATTAAATGACAGTTTTCCTATAGGGCCTAAGGACCGTAGTTTGGACCCGGCTCAGCAGGATACAAAACAGGAAACATAAAATACACAAATAATAATAATAATAATAATAATAATAATGATAATAATAATAATAATAATAATAATAATAATGATAATAATAATGATAATAATAATAATAATAATGATAATAATAATGATAATAATAATAATAATAATGATAATAATAATAATAATAATAATAATAATAATAATAATAATAATAATGATAATAATAATAATAATAATAATGATAATAATAATAATTATAATAATAATAATAATAACCAACCTTGGACCAAGTGACTCAATACCAAATCGACTAATAAAAAGAAAACGAACTAAATGGACCCGCGAAGAGTATCGACAAGTCATGACATCTTTCTTCACTGCTCTCGAAACCCCAACAAAGAACACCACCAATCAAACATACGAAATATGGAGAAGTATGGTGGGAAAGGATAAAAGACCTAACCTCAATCCAAACATGCTTTCTAATGTCCGTAGGGACATTATGCGAAACAACAGACTCTCAAAGACAGAAATAGATAGGATAAAATTAGATATAAGACAAAATACTATGATCCATCACTCAAAATGTAATGAGATGAATGTAGATATAAGTAGTGTGACAGAGGATGAGGTAAAAACTAAAACAAATGAAATACGAAATAACCTACCAGGAAATAAAATCAAAGACTCTATCTTAAACACAACCTGCAGTTCTCCAGACAATGTTTCTGAAGATGACTCCAGGTACATTATGTTAGAATTCCTTGAAAACCACAAAGCGGAAATCACCGAAGCGAAAAACCACGTAATCCAAGTACTCAGCAAAGTAACTTTCATACAGTTGTCAGAAAGAGACCAGCTACCCAAAATCCATATGACGAATTCCAACAAGCATATTGTGAAAATATACAACGCTGCTCTGGAAACACTGTTAACAGATAAACCACCGGGAAACATCACAGAAATTAACAACGTAATATACGCAACAGCTTTAGCAGCGACTCTGAAGCTTGGGATCAAGACAATAAATAAAGTTAACAGACGTAGAGAACCAGCTTGGAAAGCAAAATTGTTACGAGAAATAAAACAAATCAGATGTGAGCTTTCTATATTAGATGAGCTCACCAGAAACCCTAATATTTCCACGCGCAAGTGCAAAAAGATCAAGAGGAAACACAAAATTAAATCACTACTTGACATTCCACCAACCACGGAAATGCTGAAGCAGAAACTTCAGCTCAAAGCACAGAGAACAAGGCGATACGAAAAACGTTGTAGGTTCTATCGCCAAAATAAAATATTCCAAACGGACCTTAAGAAATTTTACAGGGAAATTGGAAAAAAACCTATACATGTCGAAAGGCCACCATCGATTGATACTGTACAGACATTTTGGGAAAATATTTGGAGCAGCCCGAAAGAATATAACCCAAAAGCTGAATGGATCCGGCGTGAAGAAGAACGAATGTTGGATACACCTCTGCAAGAATGGGAAAATATATCCACAGATGATGTTAGGCAAGCTCTAACGAAATCGCAAAAATGGAAATCCCCAGGAAATGACAAGGTTCCCAATTTCTGGCTGTATCATCTCTCGTCTATCCACAAAATACTTGCGGAAACATTATCAACGATTGTAAATAATCCCAATAAAATCCCGGAATGGATTACTGAAGGTATTACATACCTCATACCAAAAACAAATGAAACAGATGACCCGAAAAATTATCGACCGATAACATGTCTCTCCACAACGTATAAGTTGATCACGTCTGTCATGACGAACCGTGCTTACTCCTTTTTAGAAACAAACAGCATTCTTCCACTGGAACAGAAGGGATGCAGGAGGGGTTCATATGGCTGCAAAGACCAATTACTAATAAATAAAATGATTCTGGAAAATTGCAGGAGCAGACGTAGAAATCTCAGTGCAGCGTGGATTGATTATCGTAAAGCTTTTGACAGTGTTCCACATTCTTGGATCCTTAAGACTTTGGAAATGTACAAAGTCTCCCCTGTGGTATTAAATTTCCTTAAGCACAGCATGGGAATGTGGAACACCAAACTATACCTTAGTCACACCAGGGGCACTGTCATATCCAACCGACTAAATATCCGACGTGGAATCTTTCAAGGAGACTCTTTGTCTCCACTTCTGTTTTGTTTGTCCTTACTCCCTCTTACGCATGAACTGAACAACAGTAGCTATGGCTACAAAATAAATAACAACATATTCAATCACCTACTATACATGGATGATCTCAAACTCTTTGCCAAAGACGACAATGAGTTGAAGGGCCTACTTAATATTGTAAAATACTTTAGTGACGACATATGCATGAGCTTCGGATTAGATAAATGTGCTAAAGTAACATTTAAGAAAGGTAGAATTTTAGAAGCACCCTTAATAGATTTAGATTTTGCCACGAAGATTAGAGAATTGGAGCATGATGAAGCTTATAAGTACCTAGGAATTAGTGAGGGAGATGGCATACAACACTCCCAAATGAAAGAGAAGGTAAGAAAGGAGTACTACAGGCGTGTACGCCTGGTACTAAATACTGAGCTAAACTCAAAAAACCGAATATCAGCTATAAACACCTTAGCTGTTCCTGTGGTGCAATACAGCTTTAATGTACTTAACTGGACCATAGCTGAAATTAAGCGAATGGACGCCAAAACGAGAAAGCTCCTCACTTGCTACCGCATGCATCATCCCAAAGCTGATATTGATCGCCTGTATGTGCCCAGATCCGAAGGAGGCAGAGGACTAGTTCAACTAGAACTATCCTACAAAAGTACAACAATTGGCCTCCAAAGATACTTGGAAAAAACAGAAGACTGGATGATGGTATGTGTCAAGGAACATGAAAGTAGGAAGTGTCTCTACTCTGTAGTAAAGGAAGCCGAAAAATTCAAAAAAGAACTTCAAATGGGCACAGAAATTCAAATACATCACTGTACACCGGCTGAAGCTGCAAAAAACTTTTAAAAAAATGCAAAGACAAATGCGACCGACCAGATAAAGAAACAATGGCAAAATAAACCGCTCCATGGCCAATACTCTGCCCGTACCAAACAAGCAGACGTAGACAAAAACCGCACCCATCAGTGGCTACGTAGTGCAGGGTTGAAAGGTGAAACTGAGGGTTTTATAATTGCTGCACAAGACCAATGCTTGTTAACTAGGAATTATCAAGCACATATACTAAAATACTGTGTTAGCCCAAGATGCAGATTCTGTGACAAATATCCAGAAACCATTGATCATCTTATATCAGGTTGCACGATATTGGCATCCACTGAATATAAAAACCGGCATGACAGAGTGGGCCAATATCTGCACTGGAAAATTTGCAACTCCTATGGGAAGGAAACTGGAAGAAATTGGTACGAACACCACCCTGACCCGGTTACGGAGATAGGACCTGTTACAATTCTATGGGACTACACAATATACACTGACAGAACAATCAAAGCCAACCGCCCAGACATTGTTATTAAAGACCACAAACAAAATAAGTGCCTCCTTATTGATATGGCAGTCCCTGCAGACTGCAATGTGTCTTTGAAGATATTCGAAAAACTGTCAAAATACAAGGACCTTGAAATCGAAATCTCAAAAATGTGGCACATGGGAACATCAACAATTCCTGTTGTAGTTGGAGCCCTTGGACTGGTTGGAAAAGATTCCAGTAGGCTGATTGAAGGGATCCCTGGAAGTCCATGCCTCAAAGAGATACAAAAAATTGTTCTGACAAGTACAGCCCACACTTTACGAAGGGCTTTATCTATGTAATTTTTTTTTTTTTTTCAGTGGAAAGTGTCATGATGCCATTTCTAACCTTAGGTCCCTGGGCGGGACCCGGAAAGAAATGTGTAAACGCCAGATATCAAAGGGAATAATAATAATAATAATAATAATAATAATAATAATAATAATAATAATAATGATAATAATGATAATAATAATGATAATAATAATAATAATAATAATAATAATAATGATAATATAATAATAATAATAATAATGATAATAATAATAATGATAATAATAATAATAATAATAATAACAGAAGTAAATTATGATAAGTATAAGATACTGCTCATAGGCTCTTGACATGAAAAAGAAAAGTGAATGAAAAATTAAGAGAAAAAACAGCAACCACATACAGATATATATATATATATATATATATATATATATATATATATATATATATATGTATATATATATATATATATATATATATATAATTTCTCTGTTTGCATTCATTCAACCCAACAGATCTCTGAAAATGTTTTATTGCTTCTCACTTCACTTCACTTAATCATAAAGATTTTCATATTTATTGAAACACCTTTTGTAACAATTATTTTATCTGAACAACTTTTTCTTAAATATCTTGACAATGTTTGATTTTTATTATTGGTGGCACTGTAACCTGTGTATAGGTTTTGGTCATTTCCAGGGTTTTCATCACTCAGTAATTTTATATTACAATATCTTGTTTTACTTAAAAGATATTCAAATAGACTATTACTACTTGATGGAAAAGAAAAAGAAATCAGATGAAAGAAATACTGGTGAAAAATGAATAATAATTGACAAGGCTTCATCTAAGAAATTCAGACAAATTAAGACTATTACTACTTGGTGGAAAAGCAAGAGAAATAAGATGAAATAAATACTAGTGAAAAATGAATAATAATTGACAAGGCTTCATCTAAGAAATTCAGACAAATTAAGACTATTACTACTTGGTGGAAAAGCAAGAGAAATAAGATGAAATAAATACTAGTGAAAAATGAATAATAATTGACAAGGCTTCATCTAAGAAATTCAGACAAATTAAGACTATTACTACTTGGTGGAAAAGCAAGAGAAATAAGATGAAATATATACTAGTGAAAAATGAATAATAATTGACAAGGCTTCATCTAAGAAATTCAGACAAATTAAGACTATTACTACTTGGTGGAAAAGCAAGAGAAATAAGATGAAATAAATACTAGTGAAAAATGAATAATAATTGACAAGGCTTCATCTAAGAAATTCAGACAAATTAAGACTATTACTACTTGGTGGAAAAGCAAGAGAAATAAGATGAAATAAATACTAGTGAAAAATGAATAATAATTGACAAGGCTTCATCTAAGAAATTCAGACAAATTAAGACTATTACTACTTGGTGGAAAAGCAAGAGAAATAAGATGAAATATATACTAGTGAAAAATGAATAATAATTGACAAGGCTTCATCTAAGAAATTCAGACAAATTAAGACTATTACTACTTGGTGGAAAAGCAAGAGAAATAAGATGAAATAAATACTAGTGAAAAATGAATAATAATTGCCAAGGTTTCATCTAAGAAATTCAGACAAATTAAGACTATTACTACTTGGTGGAAAAGTTTATATTAATTAGACAAACATAGGAGACATTAATAACAAAAACATTCATGTTATTGTTTCTTTAATCATTTTTCCCCAAGTAAGACGCTATTTCTTTTGACCCCAAGGCACATATTCTTTGACATTCAGGAACAACCTTGTGTTACTGAAATGAAAAATATTAACAAAGAGATATATCAATAAAATAACAGGAATTATGAAGGCAGAAGTTAATGATTGACTTTGTATTTCAATTTTGAATATCAAAATTGACTGGTACAAAGCCTGTCAACAGTTTACTTAGATAGATAATTATGCTTCCCCCTTATATTTATATATACAGAAAATACGTAAAAATGTGTAACAGCAAGACGTGGAAACAACAAAATGATTATTATTTATTATCTGGTTAAGTGCTGTTGAAAACACAAGAGAGAGTAATATTGAATAAAATTGTGAATTTCGGTTCAAATGTAGATCAAATATGGATCTGCAATCCAAGAGAATGATAGGATAAAGAACAAATAGGAAACGTTTATCAATCTAACATGTTTCTCATTTATTAAAGCTTCATCAGCGAATGAGATAGATAGATAGATAGATAGATAGATAGAGAGAGAGAACAAGGGTTGTCGTGAGTGTTAAATTTTTAAACAATTCACTACGGCATAAATGTCTAGAGATACACTGGCTCTTATAAAATTCCTGGAAGAGCATCTATGATCACAGATTAAAATAAGGAATAACAAATATGATGTGAACAAAGAGAAAAAGAATATAAATGAAATATTGCCACAATACCCGGTTCGTGCGCATATGTAGTCCCAGGATGAATATTTCATTATAGATACTCCAGAACAGTGGGATAGATAGATAGATAGATAGATAGATAGATAGATAGATAGATAGATATGAACAGACTGAGATAGATAGATAGATAGATAGATAGATAGATAGATAGATAGATAGATAGATAGATAGATAGATAGATAGATATAAACAGACTGAGATAGATAGATAGATAGATAGATAGATAGATAGATAGATAGATAGATATAAACAGACTGAGATAGATAGATAGATAGTTAGATATAAACAGACTGAGATAGATAGAAAGATAGATAGATAGATAGATAGATAGATAGATAGATAGATAGATATAAACAGACTGAGATAGATAGATAGATATAAACAGACTGAGATAGATAGATAGATAGTTAGATATGAACAGACTGAGATAGATAGATAGATAGATAGATAGATAGATAGATAGATAGATAGATAGATATAAACAGACTGAGATAGATAGATAGATAGATAGATAGATAGATAGATAGATAGATAGATAGATAGATAGATAGATATAAACAGACTGAGATAGATAGATAGTAAGATATAAACAGACTGAGATAGATAGATAGATAGATAGATAGATAGATAGATAGATAGATAGATAGATAGATAGATATAAACAGACTGAGATAGATATATAGATAGATAGATAGATAGATAGATAGATATAAACAGACTGAGATAGATAGATAGATAGATAGATAGATAGATAGATAGATAGATAGATAGATAGATAGATAGATAGATAGATATAAACAGACTGAGATAGATAGATAGATAGATATAAACAGATTGAGATAGATAGATAGATAGTTAGATATAAACAGACTGAGATAGATAGATAGATAGATAGATAGATAGATAGATAGATAGATAGATAGATAGATAGATATAAACAGACTGAGATAGATAGATAAATAGATAGATAGATAGATAGATAGATAGATATAAACAGACTGAGATAGATAGATAGATAGTTAGATATAAACAGACTGAGATAGATAGATAGATAGATAGATAGATAGATATAAACAGACTGAGATAGATAGATAGATAGATAGATAGATAGATAGATAGATAGATAGATAGATATAAACAGACTGAGATAGATAGATAGTTAGATATAAACAGACTGAGATAGATAGATAGATAGATAGATAGATATAAACAGACTGAGATAGATAGATAGATAGATAGATAGATAGATAGATAGATAGATAGATAGATAGATAGATAGATAGATAGATATAAACAGACTGAGATAGATAGATAGATAGATAGATAGATAGATAGATAGATAGATAGATAGATAGATAGATAGATAGATATAAACAGACTGAGATAGATAGATAGTAAGATATAAACAGACTGAGATAGATAGATAGATAGATAGATAGATAGATAGATAGATATAAACAGACTGAGATAGATATATAGATAGATAGATAGATAGATATAAACAGACTGAGATAGATAGATAGATAGATAGATAGATAGATAGATAGATAGATAGATATAAACAGACTGAGATAGATAGATAGATAGATATAAACAGATTGAGATAGATAGATAGATAGTTAGATATAAACAGACTGAGATAGATAGATAGATAGATAGATAGATAGATAGATAGATAGATAGATAGATATAAACAGACTGAGATAGATAGATAGATAAATAGATAGATAGATAGATAGATAGATAGATAGATAGATAGATATAAACAGACTGAGATAGATAGATAGATAGTTAGATATAAACAGACTGAGATAGATAGATAGATAGATAGATAGATAGATAGATAGATATAAACAGACTGAGATAGATAGATAGATAGATAGATAGATAGATAGATAGATAGATAGATAGATAGATAGATAGATATAAACAGACTGAGATAGATAGATAGTTAGATATAAACAGACTGAGATAGATAGATAGATAGATAGATAGATAGATAGATAGATAGATAGATAGATATAAACAGACTGAGATAGATAGATAGATAGATAGATAGATAGATAGATAGATAGATAGATAGATATAAACAGACTCAGATAGATAGATAGATAGATAGATAGATAGATAGATAGATAGATAGATAGATAGTTAGATATAAACAGACTGAGATAGATAGATAGATAGATAGATAGATAGATAGATAGATAGATATAAACAGACTGAGATAGATAGATAGATAGATAGATAGATAGATATAAACAGACTGAGATAGATAGATAGATAGATAGATAGATAGATAGATAGATAGATAGATATATAGATAGATATAAACAGACTGAGATAGATAGATAGATAGATAGATAGATAGATAGATAGATAGATAGATATAAACAGACTGAGATAGATAGATAGATAGTTAGATATAAACAGACTGAGATAGATAGATAGATAGATAGATAGATAGATAGATAGATAGATAGATAGATAGATAGATATAAACAGACTGAGATAGATAGATAGATAGATAGATAGATAGATAGATAGATAGATAGATAGATAGATAGATATAAACAGACTGAGATAGATAGATAGATAGTTAGATATAAACAGACTGAGATAGATAGATAGATAGATAGATAGATAGATAGATAGATAGATAGATAGATAGATATAAACAGACTGAGATAGATTGATAGATAGATAGATAGATAGATATAAACAGACTGAGATAGATAGATAGTTAGATATAAACAGACTGAGATAGATAGATAGATAGATAGATAGATAGATAGATAGATAGATAGATAGATAGATATAAACAGACTGAGATAGATAGATAGATAGTTAGATATAAACAGACTGAGATAGATAGATAGATAGATAGATAGATATAAACAGACTGAGATAGATAGATAGATAGATAGATAGATAGATAGATAGATAGATAGATAGATAGATAGATAGATAAGTTGATATCAAACATCGATCAAATATGGATCAGAATCCAACTGAATTATAAGATAACGAATAACTAAAATATATACAGTCATTCTCATATGTTTTTTTATAGATGTGTGTAATAAGTGTCCAGATAATTTAGCTAGAAAATAAAGGAACCGTCTGTGGTTTTCTTACCTTGAAAATTTGCTGAGTGCTTAGAGATATATGTTTCTATTATGCCTGTAAAAGGATAACAAGATTTTCATTGTCACACATATTAATGACCTGCCCATGTGAACTTCTTCTCCGATAGTGAGAATATCACATGTTTGTGATTGTAGAAGAGAAAATTAGGATTGATTCTCATTAGTTTAAAATGAATGCATTCATGATCATTATGATCGATATAATTATTTTATTACCATGATTTTTGACACTGTAATTAATTTTTATTTATTTTTTTATGGACACATCAAGCCAGATATGTGATATTAGAAACTGTTAACATAGAACTTACTTATTTCATCTGGAAATTTTAACTGTAAAATAATGAGACCTAGCTGCCAATCTAGTCCCGTGGTAAGCCTGTAAAAACCATCTACATAGAGTTTTTGGGAGGTATAATCATGTTGAAACTTGACTAATGCATGGAATAATAATGCAACACAAAATGTACAAAACAAAATGTATTGAAACAAAAAAGTGTACAAAATGTATTGAAACAAGAAAGTGTACACAATATTTACATATAGTCTTTTGTATATTCCTGGGGAGACCGTTCCTGGAGAATGTGTTGACTGAGTCGCAGTTGGGCAGAGTCTCTAGTTGAATCTCTTGATTCGCCTCTCCTGACTTCCCGGTACCAACCATATTTATATCGTCGGTACTCCACTATGCAAATTAGGTGGATCCTACCACAACAAATCATGAAGCTGCCTCAAAAAGGGTGAAAAATAGTGAAATATTGCACATAGGAAACTGAATCAATCTATGTCCAGACATCTAAATATTATCTTTGAAATCCACTTATAAATGACAGCAAACTTTTAATCTGACCCAAGCCCTTAATAATTCAAACAGTATTTGCAAATAACTGAAATTCACTCATGCAAACATACATACATAACATTCTTTTTTGTTGAGCTATGACTAGGATTAATCTGACGCAAAACAAGGCGGTTCCTGTCTGACAGAGGATTCCCATTATGATTTGAGGCAAGGTTTTAGAAGGGTGAATGCGTTTCCTGTTTGACAACTTATAGTGCTATCCCATGTATACCGAGTGTTTTTATCAAGACATTATCTCTATGAAGGTTACCATTCAAGGCTTGAGACCCATAAATACCAAACCTCCATGTAACTGCAGAGCAAAGAACGAATGTCCCTTAAGCGGCAATTTCTTACTGAAAAATGTAATATACAAAGCCACTGTAAAATCAGCAAATAGCAGAAAAGTATATACACTAGAGTAACCGAAGGACCTCGAAACAAAAAAACTGTGCACACAAAACAACCTTTACCAATAGTAAATACATGAGCAGCACGTTTCTAAACATATATGGGAAATTTAAATAAAAAGCAAATCACACCAAAAATATCACGGAAAATAAGGAAAACAGAATCAGCCTACAACAATAAATCCAAAAACTGTAAATTCTGTCTGGAGGAGAAAATAACTATTGTGGATTGAGTAACCATGGTAAAATGCAATATAAATAACAGAACGGTCCAACAAATAGAATTGACAAAGTCTGTAATACCAAGAGAAAGAAAAGAAAAGAACAGGGCAAAAAGAATATCAAGCAAGTAAAATATATATGCAAGATAAATCAACAATAATAAGGCAAAAAGTTCACAAACTAAGAATTGGCGTTGGTATACAAAAGGAGGTTCAGACAAGCGAACGTAGCCTTCTGATTTCAAGACAAAGCAGATAGGGACTGAGTCATATCAAACTGCAAACTGGCTAAGAAAAATTAGCTAAGGAAACATCTCAGCTAAGAAAACATCTCAGTGTGTATTTGTGTGCTTCTACCTATAAAAGGAAAAGGGCATGTTTTGCAGTCATTTAGAGTAAGCTTGAAATCAACAGCTTTAATTACCTTCCCAGACCAAAAACAAACTACTAAATAAACGATCAGAACTCGTCTCAAAATGCAGTCACGAAAACAATTCTTTACTGGGTTAATTAAAAATCGAAAACTGAAAACGTTTACGAAAAAATAAACAAATAAATAAATAAATAAATAAAACAAAATAAACCAAAAATCTAAATCAATGAATAAGTAAACAAATTAAATAAATAATAAATAAATTAACAAATTGCAAATGCACGCATAAACACATGTAAATGTAATAATGACGCTGAGGAACGTCCTGGCCCCTGCGCTACATGACAACGCCGTCCCGTCCACGGTCACCGGTGTGTCTGTGATTGAATCTTGCGGCTAAACGTGAAGTCGGTCACTTCGATCCAAGCCTCTCCCTGTTCAACGCAGCGTTTATTTTGATCACAAGGCAGGCAAGGATCGAATCGCCGCCAGATATTGCTGGCAACGATTCGAGATATCGTTCAGGCGGGACGATGTTATAAGACAAAAAAACAAAAGTTGTGCAAATCAACAGGATTTTTATAACTGAGATTTATACAGGAACACTTTTTTTGTAAAAGAATCTACAAGCATGCAGGCGAACAACAATTCCCTCGTAGACTTATCGGTCTCACATTGACTGCTGGCCTGAGATGGAACAAATGCATTGAGTCAATAGCTTCGTCCATCGCAAGGAAAGTTGGTTCCCTGTGCCGCGCCAGGAAAGTTTTCTCGCCGGAGTCGATCCTTCAAATCTACAAATCAACCATTCGCCCTTGCATGGAGTATTGCTGTCATATAGGGCCAGGAGCCCCTTCTGTTTGTCTCAAGGTTCTTGATAAGATCCAGAGACGGATATGCAACGTAATTGGCCCTGACCTGGCATCTCGTCTGCAGTCGCTCTCTCACAGACGTACCGACGCCTCCCTCTGTCTTTTTCACAAATACTTTCATGGTAACTGCTCCGATGAGCTGCTTTTGCTGGTTTCCAAACTTCAGGAATTCAAGCTTTCTACTAGGCTGGCATCTCGCTCACACCCTTTCACCGTCGAAACTGTTAAATGTATCCGTCTCTTCTACTCCAATACCTTCATATCTCGCACCTTCCGCCCGTGGAAATACCTCCCCTTTTCCTGTTTCCCTGATAGCTATAATCTCCAACTATTCAAATGTAATGTCAATCGACCTCTCCAGATGCCTTGATCTATCCACCATCCTTCTCCACATCCTTTCCTCTATCACTCCTATCTGCTCTCGCTCCAAATCTTCTGTAACCCCTTGCCTTGATCTATCCACTATCCTTCTCCACACCCTTTCCTCTATCACTCCTATCTGCTCTCGCTCCAACTCTCTGTAACCCGCCTTGCTTGGGGTGAAATGCTTAGAAAAAAGTTGGAGTCTGGGTTTCAAGCTTTTAGAGACTTCTTCAGGCAGCAAATTACAGAAGGTAAATGCAATAATAATAATAAACAAAAAATGTGGATGAAGAAAAAGACTGTTGTTCTACAGAAGGACACTGAGAATTCTATGGACGCAGAGTGTAAACAACCAGAATGTCTTAAAGGAAATGGCACAAAAATGACACTTTTACACAGAATCGGGAAGAGACAGCTGAAATTTCTTTGATGCATAATGAGGAACGAAGGCTTGGAAAACTTTACACTCACAGGGCATACTGAGGCTAAGAGAGATAGCAGACAGCAGCGAGCCAATTATCTATGTTGTGTGAATGGTTGTCAGAACGGAATCAGGAGGTGTAGCAAATGGACAAACATAATCGCTTTTGGCTTAAATAATTTTTTTTAAATCTCCTAATTTCTGTCAAATGAAAACACATAAATACTTAACTTTAAAACAGGTCATCTTCAAAATGTCAGTTCATTGGCACAAATCCAGAATAAGCCAATTATTTTTACCAAAAGAAAGAAACGAGGCGATCAGAGATTGCAGCATGTGAAAACACATAAATACTTAACTTTAAAACAGGTCATCGTCAATCATTTAAAAAATGAGTTCATTGGCACAAATCCAGGATAAGCCAAATCTTTTTACAAAAAGAAAGAAACGGTTAGATTAGAGATTGCATGATATGATCCATGCCAGGAAGTACAAGGATTCCGCATCGAATTTAACGTTTATCAGGAACCTTGGTCTAAGAAGAGTGCTGACCACAATACGTAGTAATAAATACCAAAGTTTTGTAATCGGTGTACTCAAAGAATGTCGGGGAGTGCACCAACATAAACAGGAAGTGAATCCAGTTGAAATTTGGATATACACGCACAAGACAACCAGAAGTTATATGAATGCAAGACCTACGAAGAGAGATGTACAATCCCTCACACCCTCATAAAAAGATCGAATGCCCAAAGAAAAACTGGAAACCACATACCCAGATCAGGTACAGTTACATTGCATATCCGTCTCTGGATTTTATAAAGGACTTTGAGACGAACAGAAGGTGCTCCAGACCATATATGGCAGCAATACTCCATGCAAGGGCGAATGGTTGATTTGTAGATTTGAAGGATCAACTCCGGCTAGAAAAATTTCCTGGCGCGGCACAGGGAGCCAACTTTCCTTGCTATTGACTCAATGTATTCGTTCCATCTCGGGTCAGCAGACAATGTGAGACCGAGCAGTCGCAAAGAGGTGCTCTCGTGGAGCGTCAGACATTCTAATGGGAGGCAAGGATTCTTCTCTCTGGTGTGTAATAGAGAGCAGTTTTGTTCTCTAGGCATTAAAGACATATTAAAAGACCAATCATAAGCAAAATAAAATAAACACTTTATAACAAAATGGGGGAGGGTAACAAAAATATAAATTCTGTAAATTGGTAATACCGAAAAATATAAACTAATATAACTAATTACCATTAAGCCTGCCAAACACTTCTTATGCTTACAGAGATATGACTGGTAGGGCACTTAAGTGTCATACTTGATAGACGCTTGATACCGAAATATGAAAATTCCTCTCTCTTCAAAGCAAAAACAAAAAATTTACGCAGCGACTAAAACATATTGTTGTGGATTCCGGGTATGGAATCCTGCACAAATAAATAAACAACGCCAGTAATTGAAATAGGAAAATAAGTGTATTGAACGTAAGAATACAAACTTGAAATGAAGATTAGTAGTCCAGTAATACGGGTTAGTAGAAAGTATATGTACAAGTCTCTGTAAGTGAAGCCGTAATTATCTCTCTCTCTCTCTCTCTCTCTCTCTCTCTCTCTCTCTCTCTCTCTCTCTCTCTCTCTCTCCCCGTATCTCAACCTTATCTCAACGTATCTCTTTGTGAACACCCTGTGTACTTCACGTATCTCCACTCTGTCAGAATAAATATACTTTAGACGAATCCATCTTGTGTAAAAGGGGGAGAGCCCCACAACACATATAAAACCCCAAACTATATGCAAACGAAAATTATAACTTTAAACTAATCATCTTTAAGCCTGCCAAACACTTCTTACGCTTACAGAGAGATGGCTGGTAGGACTTAATATATCAGTCACTTCAGTGTCATGCATGATAGACGCTTGGGCGAACAAGTCTCTTTCGATTCTCGACTGACAGCATATTTTTCCGTAATAGGGTGCGGTTTCTTTCTGCAGTAGACTGGTTGCCAACCAAGGCTATAGGTCTTGACTGTCGTGCTATTTAAACCCATATCTGATGGAAGAAGAGATGAGTTCATAACTTTCTCAAGGGTATTTGCGCGTAAGTGAATGTAACGAACCCGACTGGAATTTGAACTTGGATTTCCGATTTGTCATTCTGAGCCGTCGTCTATTACACCACACCGTGTTTAATGTGTAGTGATTCCAAAACCTTCAGATGATAATCGGTATTAGTCTTACTCAGGTCTTCGAGTATAAGGTTTTAAGACCTGAGTAAAACTAATGTCAATTATGATGCTCTAACACCGATCAGACTGCTAGTTTTTGATCAAATCTTCAGCTATCACTGAACCAGATACATTGACGCATCTATGCAAATTCCCCACCTTTCCCTTGTGTAGTGGTGGTGGTTATGGTGGGTAACAGATTTATTTCCCTCTTGATATTTTGTGATTCTGCAATTTTATTGATGAACTTCGTGTCGTTCGTATTCGTGTAAGAATTTCAGTTATGACAACTTGGTTTAATTTTATCGAATGGCAATGTGTATGGAACCCTTTATCGAAATGACGCACCTTTAAAATTCTTGACGATCAGATTGGCAGCTGATCGCTTTCTCGATCTAACACTAACTCCTCAATGGGAAAAAACTAGCTTGTTACATTCAATGACTCTCAAAACAAACTGGTTACATTCCATCACCGCCGAACAGACTCCGAACTACCGTCATCCTCGGTGAACTGATATCCCTTCAAGGAGGCACCATAACTTGCGAGGATATTGGGCCTCAAACACACACCCGTCAAGTGGAATTCGTATATACAATCAATCGTAAAAGATACAGGTAAAATGACTCCTCGGGCTATCCTCTACCTTTATAAGAGCCAGATCTAACCGAAAATGTAGTACTGTTACCATATTTGAGAAGGAGGTGCCCAGATCTCACTTTCACTGAAACATCTTCTCCTCGCAAACCACGTTAAATTCGATTCGGATCCCTGGTACTTCCTGACATGGGTCACATACTGCAATCTCTAATCGTCTCGTTTTTTTTTTCTTTTTGTAAAAAGATTTGGTTTATTCTTGATTGTACCGATAATCTGTCATTTTTTTAAACTGATTCATGATGACCTGTTTTAAAGTTAAGTATTTATGTGTTTGCATTTAAAAGAAATTTGGAGATTTTAAAAATCGCGGGTATGAAACCAAGTAGTGTCTTTTCCTTTCTTCCCATGTTATCAAATTTCCGAATCGAGGGTATGTGGTTTCCAGTATTTCTTTGGGCATTCGATCTTTTTATGAGGGTGTGGGGGATTGTACCTCTCCCACCGTAGGTCTTGCATTCATATAACTTCTGGTTACCTTGTGCATGGATAGCCAAAGTTCTTGTTTATGTCGGTGCACTCCCCGATATCCTTTGAGGACACCGATTACAAAACTTACTTACGTTATTTTTTTTTACTATGTATTGGGCTCAGCACTCTTATTTGACCAGGAGCTGCCCAGACATCACTTTCCTGCCTCGTACAGGATGAAGCTTTTTTTTTTCATTTCACGTCTTTTTTCTTTCATTTTCTTGCTGAAACCAAGTAGCGTCTCTGATATGTGTTTTGTTTTTCTATGTAATCAAACGGAATAGTCCATTATTTATGAGATATTGCCAGTAGATATCAAACACTTCAATCTTCCCTTCTTTCTTTTTCTTTCTTTCTCTTATTGAAACCAAGTAGTGTCTTTTCCCCTCTTTTCATTTGATCAAAACGGAAGAGAACAATTATTTATGTGGTATTCGTAGAGCGTATCGTTCGTGAGAACTAAAGAACTCACTCACAAAGGGAGGGACAAGTACAATTATTATATGATTCCTTTATCGACTCGTGGGCCGAATCAAGGGTATGTGGTTTCCAGTTTCTCTTTGGGCAATCGATCTTTTTATGAGGGTGTGAGGGATTGTACCTCTCCCACCGTAGGTCTTGCATTCATATAACTTCTGGTTGTCTTGTGCGTGTATATCCAAAGTTCAACTTGGTTCACTTCCTGTTTATGTCGGCGCACTTCCCGACATCATTTGATGACACCGATTACAAAGCTTACTTTGGTATTTCTTATTCCGAATTGGGGTCAGTACTCTTCTTAGACTAGGAGGCGCTATACCCCATATTCCAGTCTTGATAGAGTTCAAATGTGTCTACGAGTCCTTGTTGGAGAAGAAGAATTTTCCACCCTCCAACCTCTGTCTCTCACAGGCGGGATGTGGCGAGTCTCTCACTGCTCTATCGCTACTTCCATGTAAATTGCTCGAACAAATTAAATTCCTTGGTTTCGCCAGGCCTCACCTTCACAGATAGAACTCGCCATGCCAATTACATTGTAGAAACCTTTACACATTCCATCCGTATTCCATTGGTGAGAATTTCCCTTCAACCAGCTTCTAAACGCGAACAACTGCGCTATGGAACAGGCTCCCTAGAGGGTGCTTCCCTGAAATCGATTTGTAGATCAGGTTTCAATGACGCATTTTTGTAAAGAGGGTCTGCAGAGAGTTTGGTTCAGTTTATTTTGTTTTAAGTCATAAGAACATAATCGGTTATTTAATGCCGACAAGATTTTCAGGATAGGTTCGTACGAATACAATATGTCTTCTTTGTGAGAAATCAGTTTGTACATCAGAGTTTTGGTTTATGTTTTTTTACGGCATAACAACTTCAATGGGTCATTTAATGCCGATAAGATATTTAGGATAGGTTCGTATGAATAGAATATGTATTCTTTGTAAGAAATCACTTTGTACATCAGAGTTTTGGTTTATTTTGTTTTACGGCATATCATCCTAAACGGATTATTTAATGAAAAGGAGATTTTTAGGTTAGGTTCGTATGAATAAAATATGTATTCTTTGTAATAATTCACTTTGTTGATCAGAGTTTCTGTTTATTTTGTTTTACGGCATATAAACATCAATGTGTCATTTGATGCCGATAATATTTTCCGGATACGTTCGTATGAATAAAATATGTATTCTTTGTACATCAGAGTTTCTGTTTATTTTGCTTTACGACATATCATCCTAATCAGATTATTTAATGCCAACAAGATTTTTAGGATAGGTTCGTATGATTAGAATATTCTTTTAAGAAATCACTTTGTAGATCAGAGTTTTGGTTTATTTTGCTTTATGGCATATCATCCTAAACGGCTTATTTAATGCAGACAAGATTTTTAGGATAGGTTCGTATGAATAGATTCAACAGTTATCTTCCTCTTTTATCCATATAAACCACCTCTTAACGTGACACTTACTATAAAACATATATAGATCATCTGCGGGATTCGCTTGTTAACTATCACTGAAGACGCACCTAATGTAAATTATTTTGTCTAGTGGTGGTGGTTGTAACAGATTCAC